>CAUYQV010102201.1:0-21659 GCA_963574575.1 Galagoides demidoff
GTTTTCTTGCATCTAGCTGCTTTCAGAATTTTCTCTTTCATGTTAACTTTGGTGAAGTTGATTATGATATGCCTGGGGGATGTCTTGTTTGGGTTGAGTCGCACTGGGGTTCTAAAGCTTTCTGCTATTTGAATTTCAGAATCTCTTGGAATGTCTGGAAAGTTCTCTTTCATAATTTCATGAAGAAGCCCCTCTGTGTTTTGTGAAGCAACTTCATCGCCTTCAGGGATTCCTATAAGGAGGATATTAGTTTTCTTTGAATTATCCTGGAGCTATCTGAGCAAATGGTACGTTTTTATTCTCCATTTGTCTTGATCTTTGAGTGTCTGGTCGCATTCAGAATCTTTTTCTTCAGTATCAGAGATCCTTTCTTCTGCCTGGTCCACTCTCTGAATGAGAGATTCAACCATATTTTTCAGATCTTTAAGGGCTAAAACCTCTTGCTTCAGTATGTCATAGTCTTTGATCATTTTATCTTTGAAATCATTAAATTCTTGAGACAGCTTTTGAATAATTTGAAATTCTAGATCCCTCCTTTCCTCCAATCTGTTGATCTTATTTGCTATCCAGATTCTGAACTCGATTTCTGACATCTCAGCCATCTGTTTATAGAAGGGGTCTTCAATTGCGTCTGCCTCATCCTTCCTTGGGGGAGGGAGGGTTGATCTACTTTGGTTGTTCTGGTTACCAGAGTTTTTCCACTCATTCCACCCCATGCTGAATTTGCACCTTTTGCACCTTTTGCACCTTTCCAAGTCCATTCCTAAAACCATTCTGCGAACAGCTTCTTCTGGTTGTCTAGATAGACAGGACATGTCTGCCTGGAAAAGCCTCAGGAATGTAAAGCTTTTGTTCCCACTGCTGCAGCTGTTGCTCTTCACCTTGTGGTATCACTGCCCCAGTGTGGTTCCCTCTCAACTGACTGTTCTCTCACCATTCTCAGACCCAGCCTGGAATGCTGGAGCACCCCTGGAGCAGGGGAGCAACCTGCAGGCAGCTGCAAAAGGGATGTGCTGGCTGGATCAGTCCTTGGTGGGTGCCACTGGGGAGCCACCAAGGAGCAGAGACAGCAACAGGCAGGCAGCCGCATGTGGGGCACACTGGCTGGGTGGATCAGTCTTTGGTGTGGCCACCAGGGAGCCCCTGGGGTGCAGGGGAAACCAGCAGGCAGCCAGGAGTGGGGCAAGCTGGTTGGTGGGAACAGTCCTGGTCACACGCAGGCAATGAGGCCCTGGGAAGCGGGGACTGCTGCTCTGCAGGATTCAGTCCTGGGTGCCCCGTGGCAGTGGTGGCCCCGGAGGGTGGGGGAAGCCCTGGCCCATGGGATTCAGTCCTCGGCCTGCAGTAGTAGCGGCTGTGGCGCCCCAGGGAGCAAGGACTGCTGATCAGGCAGGCAGGCGTCCATAGGAAGCGCCGGCCCCAGGGCTTCAGTCCTGGGTGTGCGAGGTGGCAGCAGACCCCGGGAGCAGGGGACCACAGACAGGGCATCTAGGCAAGCGCGAAGAGCTCTGGCCCACGGGATTCAGTCCTGGGCGTTTGGCAGCAGCGACATTGGCAGCCCCCAGGGAACGAGGAACCACAGACTGGGCAGGCGGGCTAGCATGAGGAGCACCAGCCCACGGGATTTAGTCTTGGGTGTGCAGCAGTGGCGGCAGGCCCCTGGTGAAGCAGGGACTACAGTTTGGCATGGAACACGCTGCCTGGCAGGATCAGTCCCCACAGAGCATGCAATTCAAGCAGTTCTGGTGTAGGACTGGGACAGGTGGTTGGTCCCGCAAGACTTGGGGGACGCTGCTTTTGGGTGTCCTCTCACTGTCTCTATAAGCAAGGAGAAGGGAAGGGTGGGCTGAAAACTCAAAATGGCAGTGCGAATGCCAGTTCCAGTTTTCTGCCTGAGGGAAGGTGTTCGGGGTCTCAGCAGGATCCCTCCAGGGGAGTAGACCCCACTGTCAGTAGCTCTCACTCATAGGGTGAGATATTAGGTCCTCAATTTATCAATTGACTACAGGAGACTCAGAGGAGTGGTTGAAGAGAAGACAAAGGAAAAGCACAGTTTTCTTGGGGGAGGGGATGGACACTTTACCTTTGGGGTGTATTATGTACCTATAGATTGCTTTCTAGGAGTCCTCACTTGCCTCAGCAGAGGTGTCCTGCCGGTATCCTCTTCTCTCTCGACTGCGCTCCCAATCTTTGACTTTGTTGAGTGTTTTCTGGACTTTATCCTTCCCTCTGGATGGAAGCTTCTGTCGGAGGCTGGCACCTGTTGGCCATCTTGCCCCCCACCCATGTTTTAATTTTTTAATGTTAATTCTGGGTGAATTTTTCAGTATTGTTAATTACCAATTCTAACTTCGATATACAATCTAAGATTATCTGGTCTATGGTTTTCATGACTATGTTCATAAATTTCAATGTGCTTAATTCATGCTTTTTCATATTTATCTATTTTCTTTCATATATATCTGTTGGTAATTCATACATTATTATTTTTATTTATAATATCTCTCCCCTAATTACATTTTTGTGTTAGATGTTGGCGCTTCCCTTATATGTCTGAGGAGTTATACTGTATTTATTTTAGCATTACATTTCAGATTTGCACTTTTGCTGAGAGTATACTTAAGTCCTCATTTTTGCAAATGTTGGTTGTCACTTTGAGTAATAGTTTCTGTCATTTATTTTGAAATTTGCTTTCTCAGCTTCATCCTCAAAGGGCTTAACAAACAGCATCTTTGGACGCTCACACCCCCCATATTTTGGATATACAGTTGTCTTGCCCTACCTTTCTCAGGCACCTGCTGACATTGGGGCTAGCACAGTACTGGCTTGGCTCATGTGCTTTTCCCTAGCTGTGTTTATTTCCTCCAGTTCACCAGAGCAGGGAATTGTGTGAAAAGCTTTTTTCAGCCCCTGTTAACCAGAAGGGAGCCCAAGTTTATGGTTTCATGAGGTGAATCAGATTTTGAGCTCCATTAATGCCTAAGGTGCTATTGGGCCTTGTTTTCTAGAAACTCTAACTCTAGACTCTCTCCTTTGGTATCCAACACTTGATCCCAGCAGGCACACAGCTTCAGTACCTGCCTACTATGGTGTGTTTTGTATTTGTACGTATTCTGGTCCGTGTACTTATTTTTCTTACTTGTTGTTAAAGCAATTCATTTTATTTCATTTTTATTTACCATTAAAGTTGTTATTTTTGAAGGGAAGGAAATATTTAAATGCTCAAACTGTATCTTTATCTTGGCTAAAAGTCCCCCAGTTTCTATTCAAGATGCCATCACAATTCCCTGCCTGCAGCAGCAAAACATACTCAACATTTTCTGCTCCTTCCTCATCAGTCATTCACTTCCCAACAGCTTGCAGTCTGTGTTAAATACCTAACATTTTATAGAAACTAGTCTCAGAAAAATCACCAATGATCTCTGCATCCCACATTATAATGTGAACTTCTCCATCTTCGATCTCTGCAACAGTGGAGACTTGCCAATTTCCTCCTGCTTTAAATTGCTTTTCCTAGTGTTATTTTTATATTTCATTCCACTTGTGATATAAGCATATGTACACATGTCAGATCAAAACAAATAGATGTAGGTCTATTGTGCCCACGTATAACCTTTTCTCTGCCTCATAAGAATTAAGTCAATCACTTTTTTTTTTTTTTTTGCTAATTATATGGAGGAAGACTAATAACTTGTTTTCCAAAGAGTCATGTAGAATTTTGGCATCATTGACCTTACTCTCACATATATAGTGGAGGAAAGAAGACAAATGCTACAAGAAGAAATTTTAAATCCTAATTTGCTAGATTGTTTTAGACATTAGTATAGAAGAACATTTGAGTAATCTATATATTTATTTTATTCTGTTTTATGTGAATAATTGTTGGCATAAATTATAGCAGTGAGTACATTTTTCAATGTCATTCTAGAGAAAATGTTAAATTTTTAGTAGCACAGAATAGTAAGACACTATTTTTAATTGAAATGTTAATAAAACACTTAGAGATGCTATGAACTCAACGGAAGCATGAAGACCCCCTAAATAAACCGATTGGACCTCTTCTTGCCCAAGGGGACCCAGATAAACCTTAAAACTGAGTTCCCAGCCATGATGGGATGGGAGGTCAACATACCTCATTATACACCCTCTCTTGCTAATTGCCATCAGGCCCTTTACCCTAACTGCTAAACAGAAGCCAATTATGTTATCTGCTCCTCTCTATTTGCAGTTTTGGCACCCAGCATTTTTCCTAATAAGAGGTCACCACTCATGCAGTGGTGTTTACCAGTCTACAGAGCACACTTAGTAAAGGTTTCATGTCCTCTGCTTCATCTTTTGACATCAGAGGACCATCGACTAAACATGGATTTCATGAAGGAGTAGAAAGCTCACTTGTGCATGCAAATTTCTCCTTTCATAAATAGTCATGATTCCTCCTATAGCTAGTTAAATATGTAAATTCGACCACCCTACTCAGCATGCATTTCTGTTCCCATTGTCCCGCCCTTGAAGTATGTGTTTGGGACTCCCTCCCAGCCTATTAGAATGACCCAGTACAGGCTACAACCCTCCATGTGAAATAAACCTCTCCTTTCCAAATGTATGAGTCTTGCCATTTCTTCAGCTGACAATTCATATGCAGTTTTAGAAATAATTGAGAGTTCCATGTACATTTCACCAACTTCCCCACATGGTAATGTTTCTCAAAAGTATAGAATAATATCATAACCAGGATATTGAAATTAATCTGAGTTTATTCAGATCTCCCTCCCCAGTTTTACTTGTATTCATTTGTGTATGTATTTTTAGTTCTATACATTTATGTCACCTGTTCATACACCCAAGATATTGAAAAGTTCCATCAATCTTATTAGAAAAATGTCAGAAAAACATGAAAAGAATTCTAACAAAGAGAATAAACATATTATACAGCAAATGAGAATATTAAAATGCATTCAACATAATTAGCCATAGAAGAAATATAAGTTAAAATCACAATGAGAAGACGTCACTACACATCCTATCATAATGTCTAAAAAAAATAGTTACAACATCAAACACCTGGTAAGGATGTGGAGAAACAGAATCTCTCATGCACTGTTGATAAAATCAACAGCCACTCTGGAAAAAAAATGGAAAATTTCTTTAAAAAATAAATATGCCTTTATCATATGATACAGTCATTTCACTTACCAATTTTCTTTTCCCCCCAAAGAAATAAGAACTCATGTTCACATAAAAGCCTGTAAACAAATGTTCATAGCTTATTTGTAATATCCCCAAACTGGATACAAGCTACATGCTATTAAACTAATGAATGGTTAAACAAACTATAGTGCATTCATAGGAGACTACTACTTACTAATGAAAAGAATGAACTATAGATACATGCAAGAACTTGGATGGATCACCAGGAAAATAAGTTTAGTGAAAAAAGCTCATTCCTGGCTCGGTGCCTGTGGCTCAATCGGCTAAGGTGCCAGCCACGTACACCTAAGGTGACGGGTTCTAATCCCCAGCCCGGGCCTGCCAAACAATAATGATGGCTGCAACCAAAAAATGGCCAGGCATTGTGGCAGGCGCCTGTGGTCCCAGCTACTTGGGAGGCAGAGGTAGGAGATTCGCTTGAGCCCCGGAGTTGGAGGGTGCTATGAGCTGTGATGCCATGGCACTCTACCCAGGGGAATAGCTTGAGGCTCTGTCTCAAAAAAAAAAAAAGCTCATTCCTAAAGGTTGCATACTATATGATTACACATCTACTCATATGACAAAATATTAGAAGTGATAAACATACTAGTGATTACCAGGATTAAAAAAGGTGGTGTGAGGGACATAGATGTGATTTTGAAAGTACAACACAAGAAATCCTTCTGGTAATTCTCTATCTTATATTATTATGGCACTCTTTTGCTAAGAAATCTAACAATTTTTTCTGGGCATCATTTGATTAATCTTCATAATAGCCTTGAGAATAAAATCAAATTTCTTAGAAGGTGATGGTAAAATTAAATACATATACAAAACACAATATGTAGAGAGTTATGTCACATATGTATTTATATATACATGTATATGATAAACTATATGTATATGGCTATATAAGATAATATGTATATGTATAACTATTTATGACTACATATTACATGTATTAATGTAGTTGTGTATGACTATATGACATACTATATATAACTATACATATGCCTCTGTTCATGTGTTCAGTATCTATGTGTATCTGGTTATGTAGGTATCTATCTAACTATTGGCAGTGAAATAGATTCCATGGTTTAGGATTAGACTTGAACTAAATAAGCAAATGGTGAAAATAACAAAAAACATAATACTAAATCTAGCCTTATTGAACTATTTTCAACGTAACGATTTGATTGTTAGAAAAAAAAATCTTATTGCAGAACATTCAGATAACTATCAAATGTGCCAAGTTTCAGAAAGTATTGCTGAATTTATTCTAGTCATTCAGTAATTTTTATCAGGAGACAATTTTCAACAACACTTTTCAAGGATAACAGTTCTCAGAAAGGCCATGAGACCCTATTTAAGCAGACAAATGTTAATTATCTGCCTTTCACTCTCCTTCTGTTCTATATTCAACCAATATTTACCGAACAGCTACAACATTTGGGCCTGTAGGGAGATTTAGAATGAAATTTCCGTTGACTGTACACCTGAGGCTTAGCTACAGCAAAATTAAATAAATGTTAAATAGATATATTCTGTCTTAGAAAAGGGGAAGGAGTAATTAATTCTGACTTTTGAAATTGTGGAGTTTTAGTTGGATATAGATCATAATGATAATCAAATGTGAAATATGAGGAAAGACATTTTCTTCAAAAATATAGTCTTGGTCCCCATCTTTCAATCAACATCCTTTACTCAAATGACCAAGTATTACTTGACATCTCCTTGAACCAAAGACATTCCCGCCATATCTGAAGTGAAGCACATAGAAATATACAAACATGATGAGACGTCCATCCAGGGAAGATAATTAGGATAAGAGAATGAGAGCTCTGCATACTGGCCAGTGCAGAAAATAGGTTCATTGGACATTATAAAAAATATAACAAGAATCAATGTTACAATTATTATTATTATTATTACTTTTTGCAGTTTTTGGCCAGGGCTGGGTTTGAACCCACCACCTCTGGCATATGGGGCTGGTGCCCTACTCCTTTGAACCACAGGCACCACCCTCAATGTTATGATTATTAAGATGTACAGGATGAGCCATATAATTTCAAAGATCTGAGATACCTGTCCTCCTTTTGTCCCAAATGTTCTTTTCATAGTTATGTGATTTAGGACTTATTATAAGACATCAGTAATTATTTACCAGTA
This sequence comes from Galagoides demidoff, assembly GCA_963574575.1. Taxonomy (NCBI): domain Eukaryota; kingdom Metazoa; phylum Chordata; class Mammalia; order Primates; family Galagidae; genus Galagoides; species Galagoides demidoff. The sequence goes on from CAUYQV010102201.1 coordinate 7,357, forward strand.
AGTTTGCAACATTCTACTGAGTTCTTTGAGAGCAGTTTTTTGAGAACATGTACCTGTATTATATCGTCAGTGCTTACTATGGTGCAAAAATGTTCACTACACATTATTTTTAAACACAAATGATTGTTAGATATAGATATTAATTACATGTACAAATGCCAACTACATGTGGTTGAAAAACAGTGTATGAGAAGAGATGTCAAAGGCAGCCTTGAGGTCCAGTTCTAAAATTTAGGAAAGGAACTAGGTACATTTTCAGCTTTTTTCATCATCTCTTAGTGTTATTGAACTTTTCCCACAAGACTCTGTAATTTTCATACTTTTTAGAAGAGGTAGTAGATATTTAGAGTTTTTTCTTTTACTTTTTTTTTTTTTTAATGCAGCAGCAATTTTATCCTTTTTTTCTCTACCTGATATTTTAGGGAATCCTGGCTATTCTTTTCCTTTTGTTTCCTTTCCTGTCTTGGGATTTATCTCTTCCTTTGTTTTTTTTTCTCCTATAAATGTTACTCTGGTTTTTGTTGTTGGTATTGTTTTAATTTAGGCTTCATTCTTAAAGCAGCATTTTATACATGAACTTGGCTGAGAAATAGTATCTCTCAATAAACTTGATGGCTCAGTCTAATCCTTGACTTGGGCGTAGGAAATGCTCCTGAACATGGAACTGGCCAGACTGGTGATGTTTGGATAAGGTTTCTCCAATAGCTGTTGAAGGTAAGCTGTTAGTGGGAAGACTCAGTAAAATTATTCATTCTACACTGACAGTCTATAAAAACGTCATTAGTTGTCTGGCCCAATATTACATAAAAAAATTATGGGATGTCTTTAGTACACTGTGATTCTTTTCTCCAGTTTTCTTCTGAGAAATGAAATAGTGTTAATAATGTTTCCATGAATTAAATTAGTCTTAATTGATCGTTCAAGATGTTGGAGGATAAACTATTCAGAGACAAGGTAAAAAATTAGTTATAATAATAATAATGTATCTCTTCTCACTTACTTCAAGCATTAGCATATTTGAGGGATTTTTTTGATTATAAAGTATTATTAGGAATGATAGGTCATTGAGCAACCTAAAGGTAAGAGCAAAATTCTAGAACCAAGGTGCATCTATTATAGTCGCTAATTGTGACATCTCTCTGGAACAATGAAACTAAGTAAAATAATTCGCTAATACCGAAGCAATATTTGCATTAATATTTAATCATCTCATATTTTGGTTTATAGTTATTATATGTTTAAGCCTAAGCGTTTAGCTCATGGAAAATCTTGTTTCATCTAAACTTTCACCCATTTCTTCAGCACACCCCCTGCATGAAGGACTCAACTACAACTTTGAACTTTACCTTAGAAACACAAACAATGTAACCTAATCATGCATAATTAATGTGAAATTAAAAAAAAAAGAATTTGAGATAGACTGAAGGAACTAACCAGGTAGTTAGGTAACATGACCTAGGTAACATTGATTAACTTGGTGTCAAAAGTCAGAGCCAAACTAGATACTTAGACGAACTTTGAAGATCTTAATTATCTTAATTCCCACAACAGACGCAATGTGTTTTGGTTTTATTTTGTTTTTAATTTTAAATATGTGAGATTCATTATATGCAAATATAGCTTAATTATCTGCTAATTAAGCAGATTAATGAAGGAAAACCTATTCACACATGAATTTTCAACTCATGGAAAATCTTGTTTTATCTAACCTCCACCCATTTCTTCACTTCTGTATGCATTTGAGCAAGTTACAAATACTTTCTTCTGTCAATTCAATTTGTACCTATATAAGATGCATAACCATAGTATCACACCTAATTTTATAGTAAATAATTGAAGTAACTTACTACATTCAAACATCCAGTGAGTTTCCCATTGTCTCATAAGTATTATTGTCACTGTCATAAAGGTTTTGCTAGTATCACAGAAAGGAGTCTCAGGGCATGAACACAACCCAAGGCAAGTGGCAAGTTTATAAGTAGGCAGGTTAGGAAAGCCTTGTGCAGAAGTGAAAGTACACTCTCCAGAAAGAGAGGTGGGAGGCTTGAGAGGAGCAATTGCCTGAACCTCCCGTGTTTTTTCCACAACAAGGGTCAAAACCACAATGTTAATTTATTACAATTGTGATATAAGGGGGAAAACGTCACTTTGTACATGTGTAATTCTGGGAAATTAATGGCTCTTTCTCCTCAGGTCTTTGGTTCAGGTCTGTTTGTTCCGGCCAGTTGACTAACTTTTCTGTTCCCTCTTAACTTTGCTCATACTTAATTGTCTGCCTACCCTAACATTATGATATTTGCTTTTAGAGCTTGCTTCAATCAGAGCCAAATTCACATACTTGACCAGTTAATTAGTTTGTCTCGTAAATCTCTTAATCTGATTCTCCTTCCATCTTGACTTTTTTTCGGGGGGGGGGCGGGGTAGCATTTCAACCTAGTATATTACATGAACTGTGCAATAAGAATGTCTTTAATTTGCTTCTCTATCTTCTGTTCTTCCGGTGAATTACACATGTTACTGACGGAAGCATGGACCTATCTAGGTAAGCCCAGCTTGTATCTTCCAAATTCCACCCACATTTCACTCACTGGCCACCATTTTTTCTAGGCAGCATTTTTTTCTTATGGTCTGTGAATATGAAGGATCTGCATGTATTGATTGACTTAAGTGCAGCTCTGGGTTGATTTTCTATAAAATGAAAGCATACATACCTTATTTGTGATTGTGGTATAAACAAAATAAGATAATGTGTGAGGTGCTGAAAACACTTATTTAAGGAAAAATGACCATATATGTTTTTTTCTATTGGAAATGTTCATGGGCTTTGAAATTAGTAAAATTGATTTAGAATTTTGACTTCACTTCTCATTGCCTTGTGACCTTTCTCAATAGTTCAACCTGACTCACACATCCCTATTTATAAAAGGGGACTATTAATACATTACTATCGGTCTATTGGATTAAGTGCTTGAGATAAGGTGTATAACATACTTAATATAATGCCTGGTCTAATACTTGGTAGTTGTAATAGTGGTTAGTAGTTCATTAACTTATGTTCTATAGCAGATACTCACTCTCTATTTTGCACTGCCTGTGATTGACAGTCATAGAGGAGCTTTGGTACTCAAATACTGAATTATATGACTAGTTGATTAGAATTTTCAATTTATATATTCATATAGTTCAACAGAGATATATAAATAACATGAGAATGTGAAAGAATCTAGTTTAATATTAATTTAATATTTAATAAAGTTTAATATTCATATGAACAAATATTAATATTTAATACAAATACATTAAAATCAGTGTATTGGTAACACCCAAACTCAGGATAAGCCAACAATGAGAAAGAAAACAAGTACCCATACTTTTCATTAGTAGAAATACAAAGTGATCGGCTCGGCACCTGTGGCTCAAGTGGCTAAGGTGCCAGCCACATACACGTAAGGTGGCAGGTTTGAATCCAGCCCAGGCCCGCCAAACAACAATGATGGCTGCAACCAAAAAATAGCCGGGCGTTATGGCGGGCGCCTGTGGTCCCAGCTACTTGGGAGGCAGAGGCAGGAGACTCGCTTAAGCCCAGGAGTTGGAGGTTGCTGTGAGCTGTGATGCTACAGCACTCTACCCAGGGGGATAGCTTGAGGCTCTGTCTCAAAAAAAAAAAAAGAAAGAAATACAAAGTGATGTTTATGCACATGTTTGGTAGATTTGAAGTTTTGTGAAGGAAAATGTGCTTGGGCAAAATAATATTGGGTTTCTGGGCAAAAATAGTATTTTTTCGGATTGACAAGGATGATGAAATGGTAAAAAAATCACATTATGTAAAGCATGTTTGATGGTGTCAAAATAATTGAACATAGTCTTGGAGCACGTGACACTTGAGTCTTCATATTTGAGGAGACAATAGAGAAAAGAACTGAGATTATTCTGTATAGCTCAAAAGACAAAATCAGAATCAGCTGCAGGCAGTTGGAGGCCACTACCAAGTAAAGATTCATCACAAAAGCACAGACTCCCTTTTAGAAAATGAATCTTAGATGTGAATAATAAATGGGGTGATCATCTATCAGCAAAATCATAATCAGGCTTCCTGTTATAGGTTCTAAGTTGGACTACATAACTCTCATTGCCATATAAAATTTTTAAAGGACAAGATGTAAACATTCTGCACTTAGTCTTCTCGATTATTTGATTAAATCTTGGGATGCTTATAGTTTCCCCCCACTTCTGGACTCAGTGAACCTGATGTAAAATAGGATGGGAAGCGTTAATTAACTGTCAGTCCCTGCTGGGGATAGTCAGTTGTCTATTTCTGAAAGAAGAAAGAGATCAAGGAGCAAAGTTACCTATCCACCATCTCTGATGTGTTTTCCAGCAGAATCATTCAACAATAACCTTGCTTCTTCTCAGCATAAAAACAATGACCTTGCCTTCATCAGTTAGAGGAAATAGGTGCATAGCTGAAACTCTGACTACTTTTGGTATTTGCCAGTACTATACCATTCAAGCTAAATGGTGATAATGCAATTCTAAACTAACATGAAATTTATTGTTTTTCCTCAGCATAAAATCTTTAAAAAATGTAAAATCAATGATTTTACAGTAAATTCTAATGCAAAATTAATGTTCTTGATTACCTATAATTATTAAAAATAATATGATTTTCTGGGGAAAAAAGCTGAGTCTTTGAGAGTTTTTAAAATTCCTTTCAAATGCTATTTCTAGTGAACACTGTACTTTTATTAGCCACCTGAACTGTTTTGAAACACATCAGCTTTTGGCTCTCTTTAAAATATGAAAGTTATTTACTGTCTTGAAGTTTAGAAAAAGAGTTCTTGTTTTTTCAGATGATAATAAGGTATAATTTTAAAAAGCAGTCAATATTTTCCTGCTGCTTTATAACAAATTGATTTTCAAAAAAAGAAAGAGAAAAAGTTAAAATTATTTTCCTACTGTTAATGCTTATTCTAAGACTATCAGATATGATAGAAATAATTAATATAAAGATAATGTATGCATATAAATATATAATAAATAATTATGCATTCTCTACAACTGCTGTGTGACACTTAAATATTAAAGAAACTGACAAAAGTTTTACAAATGTTTCACAAAAGAGGTTTTCTTCTACTTTCTTTCTTGAATTGTGTTTTTTTTAGCCTTTGGCAGTCTTAGGTGCTTGCCCTGTGGGCAAATATCAATACTTGAAATCCAGCTAAACAGTCTCATTTTTCTTTTTTAAGACTAAGCACAAAAATTCAGGCTATTTAAGTACCATAAAAATTCTGTATATGTTAAGATAGTGGAAAATTAATTACCATTTATTAGTCTTATGAATAACCTACCAGTAGACAAGTTGCTTTAATCTTCCCATGTGTTAAGAATCTTTACCTATAATGAGACTTTCAGAGCCTTCTTTGCATATTTACTGATAGCATTAATGACAATTTGTATATTAAAACACTGATTGTAATACCATGCTTCATACATTTATATATTAAAGTTCTTGAGACAGAAAATAAAACACCTCAAAGGAAATACAAAAAGTTACAAATTATTTGGCATATTCTTTTTCTGGAATCTAGCAAGGTCCTCCCACTATGTACCAAAGCATAGACTGAGTTGCATATAGAAAAAGAATTTGAGGGCTGGGTGTAGTGACTCATGCCTGTAATCCCAGCACTTTATGAGGCTAAGATGGAAGGATGACTAGAGGTCATGAGGTTCCAGAACAGTCTGGACAACATGGCGAGATCCTTAACTCCACAAAAAAATTGTTTAAAGGCAATAACTAGACATGGTGTGATATTTTTGTAGTCTTAGGTACTCAAGAGGCTGATGCAAGAGGATTGCCTGGATCCAGGACTTTGAGGCTACGATGACTTACAGTCATGCCACTGCATTCTAGCCTTAGTGATAGAGCCAGACTCTATCTCAAAAAATAGAAAAAAAAAAGAGAAAAGAAAAGAACAAGCTCTCACCTTGTGTGCACATTGGCACAGTGTTCAGCACACCCCCCTGGATAAAGGGCTCAACTGCAAGTTGAACTTTACCTCCAGAAACACAAACAATATAACTTAATCATTTGTACCCTCATCTTAATCTGAAATTTTTTTTAAAAAGAAAAAATATGAGTTTTAGATTACTAAATCATTAATCTATTCCTACACTATTCTATCCTCCAAACAAAAGTCAAGAGCAATAGGACCTGTCAAGATTTGGTATACGAATTGTACTTTGACTTGTAAACCCACTTAACTCTTCTGTAACATCCACCCATGCCATTCTTTCCCTGGACTGTGCCTTTATTCAGCTCTAATTTTTGTCACTATTGGGTCTTAATTTTATCACTCTCATCTCTTTCAGCTCAAATATTTCAAATATAATTTTTGGAATGGTTACATCATAGAAAATAAATTCAACTCATACTTTCGATCTTACTCAGAATGCTCACTCCCTTTCTGGACACCTCCAACTTACATAAAACTCATCTTACTCTTAAAATTAACTACATGGGAAGTGTTTTAAACAATAAAATAGTTTAAGGTGGAGAAAGAAGTAGAGATTTAACATTATTTCTTCATATAGAAGCATGAAAAGACTTGAAACTATATAGGATATCTGAAGTTTTAGAAAATCTCATCAACACAAACTGACTCTGATACTAAAAAAGTTACTTAGAGAGCTGAAGAAGATTGGCAAAAATTTGGGGAAGTCATTCTGTGTATTTAAAGAGAGCATTATCATAGGAAAAATGAGTACCAGTATAGTGTGCAAACTACTGACATAACATACGTATATCTATTCATAGCAGACAAAGTGTTATAGCATAGGACACATTTCAGATGAACTCCAGATTTGGAGTCGCCAATTTCTCTAGGTGTCTATTCTTAAAAAAAAAAGTTTGTGTTTGCTTTGTCATATTTTCTCACAGACGAGTAGAAATAGGCAAAATGTGGTGAGGGAACGTCCGTGGTAAGAAAAAATGGAAGTCAGTCCTGCTTATTACCAAGAGGACTAGCTTATCAAAAATCACTGCATGAATAACTGAAGTGGTGATAAAACAAGTAATTCCTGGGAATCTAAGAGAAGTGTTAATATTTTAAGTGCTAGGAAGAAAAGAAGGAGTACATATTTTCCTATTAGTAGGAAATACTAATGTTGACAAATGTCTGATAGTCTCTATATGAAAAAGTGAATACTTTAATTGGAAAATATCTTTTGAAATATCACAGAGTCATTCTATCAATTACTATTGATAGTTTAAGTATTGGCTATCATGTTGGATCATATGTGTGTGTGTGTATATATATAATGCAGAATACACACACATTCATATATGCATACACACATATAGGATTTATATTTTCTTAGATTATGGGGCTCAAAGCACAGCATTATTCAAATAAGTCAGCTGGAAATGTATCCTAAGTCAAATTATAATCAAATCCTGCTTTCAATACAGAGAAATATCCCTTTGTTCCCTAAGCCATACATTTAAAGGGGGTCATATGTTGGCACTTTTTGAGCAGTTAGCCTGAGTGATATGTATACAAAACATGTAATACTCGTAAATGAGCATTGTATAAAATGACCTTACATTTAAAAGGTAATAGCAATTTCATGGGAAATTGCTTTCCAAAATACACAGAGAGCCAACAACAATACATTGCAAGTGCACAAATTACCTAAGTTGTCTCCAGTTGCCTTTTAGGTACATTTGAAAAGAAGGCATTTGTTTGCTTACAATACCTGTGTTAAATGTTCTATTAAGTTGAATGATACCAAAACAAGTATAATATCCAGAAGCAATGATAATAATTTTGGGAGATTGTTTCCAAATTAGAAGAGGAAAAAAAAATAGGAAAACGGCTGATTTTTTTTCCAAGAATAGAATTGGTTAAAATATAATCAAGTGATCTAATGAAAAAGCGTATTATCTGTGAAGTTTGACGTTGGAGCTTCCCATTCTTTGTGAGCACAAGGTTGTACCTGGTTTTGTACAGGTATAAAGACAAATAGTTCTTTAGGCTAGAGTAACAATGAATCTGCCATGCCTGTGGGAGTTTGTGCATGCTGATACTTGGAAGAAGGTGGTCTTCTGAGAATCAGGTATTCAAAAGCCTGCCCACCTATCTATATTCTTGGAATGAAAGGACCAGGATAAACAATGATTTTCTTCTAATGATAGCTTCCCTGGGAGGATTCTATCGGTATAAAAGTAATTGAGGACAAACAGTCATACTTCCATAAGGATTTCCTGAGAGAATTTGTCCCAGGAGGGACATACAACTCTCCTCCTAAGTAACAGTCTTAGCTACAGACAGTCACATATTGTTGGTAGAAAAATAAATTGTTGTTAACTTTGCTTTCAATACATTTCATTGACATTTAAATCCATAAAATAGCAAGTCTAACTTGCCTTTTAAAAGTGCTAAAAAAATCTTTAAGTATATTTTGGGGTTAAAGATATTGCACCAAAAAATTTATCTGAAATTATTAATAGTAGAAATTGTACATATTTGTGTACATTGCAGTATACTTTCTACTGGAGTATATTTTATATGAGCAAAATGTCAGAACCAGCCATAATGATTGCCAAATAGTGATTTGTTATATATATTATCATTAATAATTCTAATGTAAATATGCACTTATAAGACATAGAGTTCTTTCAGTATATTCTTGGTTAAAGAAAACAGTTTATAAAATATTGTGCATATGACTACATTTCATAAAAATAAATCATCTGTACCTATGCACAGAAAAAATCTGTAAAATTTATCTTAAAAGTATTTAAATTTTGACTGGAATTGCCTATGCTAAGTATTTCTATTATCTCTACTGATTGCAATAAAATACATATAACTTGCAAATAAAATGCTTAAAGAAAAATAGTAATTACATCAATATCTGTAATATTAAATGACAAAGTAATAATACCAGCACAAGATATACCAGATTGTTAAGAACAAAGCAAAGTAGGTTAGGTATTTACCACAGCAAAAAACGTAAAATTCTCATATATCAAATATTTAAATAACCTAAATCCATAGAAGTTAACATAATAGATATGGAATTTCAATTATGAGTTTCATGCACACACAAAATAAAACCATATATGAATGACCAAAACAACAAATAAAAGTTGACGAATTCATTAGTTCTGTTTGTAATGAAAAATAAAAATAACAAAGAAATTTTCACTTTCTATGATAACAAAGTGTTAGTATCACATAACATCTCCAGCATATAAAAATGATAGACTCTGGAAATAGGCAATAAGGAATATGCAGGCACTGAAAAGCTATGAGGTGCAGGAATAATCAAGAGGGATCTAAAAGGAAAGAAAACATCATAGGTGCATTTACTACGGTGGGGGGGGGATTAATTTGAGGACAGCCAGTACTAAACTGGTTCAAACTTAGATATGAACAAGTAATACATGCATTATACATTGAAGAATTAAAGGACAGATACTACAGATGCCGAAACTGAAAAAGAAAACTCCAGAGAACAGACCCAAAGAGGAAAAGCTCCAGATTCTGCGGATAACCTACACAATTCAATGACTAGCCTCCAAACTGCCATGCGTGGAGCAGAATCCAAGGATGAAAGACCTGAATAAAGATTCTAGAGGCTGCCCCATGTCAGAGAGTCAGAGTTAGGAGTTTCAAGATAGCCAAGTTAAGTGCTCATTAGTGCCAAAAATGTAATACTTTAAAGAGTTGTAATAGAATTCAACAACACTAACACATAACTCAATATCCAAGACACAGTTCAAAGTTATGAGACCTACAAAGACATAGGAAAATGTAACCATTCTTTAAAAGAAAAAGTTTCACAAAAAAGGTGGCTTTTAGGTAAATAAGATGTTGGAATTAGTACATATAGATTAGTACATATAAGAAACATTTACATTACTGTTCAAAAATGTGAAAGAAAATATATTTGCCAGTCAAGAAACTTCAGCATTGAAGTGCAAACTATAGAAATAATCCAAATGCAAATACCAAAGGTGAAAGTTATAGAGAATAAAGGTTAAAAAATAAATGGAGCTTCAGTGATGTGTGGGGCCACAGCAAATGGTATAACGTATGTGTAAGAGGGGTCTTGGAATGACAGGAGAGAGAGACTAAAGAAGAAAATAAATTACTTTTTAAAAGTATTTGAAATTCCCAACTTTGTTGAGTGACATAAATTAACAAGTTCAAGGATGTCATCAAACCCCAGTTAGAAGAAATGCAAAGAAAATCATGCTTACGACCATTATACTTGTCACTAGACCAATTTCCAGGACAAGAGCTTCTGACATTTTGACTGTGGTCAAGTTCTTTAACTGCATGAGTTAAGGGGGTTGTTGATTTACTTGTGTAAATTCAGTGAGTTGTGAAGCTTGGGATTTTTTGGGGGGAGGAGGAGAACATTTATAAATTTATAATAAATTTAATATTTAACTAAAAATGAAAAATGAAAAACTAGACTTCTGTTTTATTGTTAACATTTAAAATGTTTGGAGTTTGTTGCTTCCATCCTTAAAAAAGAGGTCGCATAAATTGAAAATCAACAATTTTTTCTCAGACTTGTCAGAGAATTGCAGTTACAGGAAAAGCACTACCTTGATGTAATAAATGGACCGCCGAGAACATCCAGAGAGATGGAACCAAGTTAATTTATGTGGATTATAGAACACTGGAAGCCGTAAGTGGTAGGAGTGCTTCCTTCACTAATAATTTTGATGGATCACGAAATGTTGAGTACAAACAGGAGTGAGAGTAAGAAACGCCAAAGAGATGTAATCACATGATTGGGACAGGGGACAGGGAAGGGGCACACCTTCCTGGGCTTTTACTTTTGGAACTTTATTTAGTTCCCATGGGGAAAGAGACATCTTTTCATACTGACAAAGACTAATAGGCAAAAGCCAATACCACAATGGGGTAGAGATTTCTGTCCCATTCAATATGTGCCCAGCCTTTCACTCGTGCTTAAGAAAAAGAAACAACAAAGAACCGGGCGTTGAACCAATATATCGAAATGGCTACAACTGCAGAACAGAGTAAGGGAGTTTGTGGAGAAAGGACCATGTGGCTGGAAGAGCAATGGGATCACTGGTAAAGACCACACACCCTAGGTAGATACAACAGCATTAAAATACCAGGAATTAATCAGGCGATTATGGCATGTGTCCCTTCTCTCCCTGGTTACTGCCATACCAAAAGGGCTCCAGGAAAATAAGTGTATTATAGTCGAAAATGTCACAAGTCAGACGATTAAGTTTGGGAACACGTCCTAGGAAAATGTGCTCCATATCTCGTTGTTGAATATCACTATGGTCAGCTAGGAAGTCCTCCCCTTGGGAAGCTACCCACTGACACCAGGGCCTAGTCGAACCTTCTAAGCAATCTTGGGGCTTTTTCTGGTATGGCCATCAGAGCTGTTCCTCTATTACCTTTGATGTCTTGAATACCATCAAAATGTCTTCCTTTCATTATTTTTGTTATCTTCAGGTAAAGAAAAAAGTCACTGGGGGCCAGATTGGGTGAATAAAGAGAGTGTTCCAATAAGCTATCTGTTTACTGGCTAAACACACCTCACAGACAGTTCTCTGTGAGCTGCTGCATCGTTCTGATGCAAGAGCCAAAATTTTCAGTTAAAATTTTTCTCAGCTCTTTCCCTATCAGTGTTGACTTGGTCTGTTATGCTTCTCACAGTCAGCTGATTATTCTGATGCGCAATTCAATAAGTGTTTGCAATGTTTTCTTCAGTTTTGCTCATGACTGGCTCCCCTGACATCTTTTCATCAGGGATGCTTTCTCTCCTCTGAAAAAAACATTTAATCCATTTATATACTGGTGTTTTCCTCATGGCACTAACCGCATAAACTTGGACTAACAGATCTCTGATTTCACTTTCAGTCTTGCGAAGTTTAATGAGAAATTTAATGTATGTTTGCAGCTTTAATTTAAGCTCTGACATTCTCATGATGGCACAGAAAAACACATAACAATAATGAGCACCACTTAGCATGACACTGCCACATGTCAACCTAAACACAGCCATGACGCACTGATATGCCAAGGTTATGAGACCTTCCCATGCTGTTTTTACAGTACTGCCAACGTAAGGGCATAGTACAAAGTTCACAAACTTAATTGTCAGACTTTGTACATACTCACTCAGAGGAGAAGTACTTGGGGAAACCCTAAGTCAAGGGGAATAATAAAAATCAACAACAAAAAAGTGCACTAGAGGAATTCCTACAGATACAGCAAGCATTCTACACAGTGTAACTCCGAGCCAGATGAATATAAATTCTCATACCTAAGTATTATTTAACTCAGTTGTATCGCTGATGCATTGTGTTAAGCTTTCAACCCCAAATTACAAAGCCTGGATCACACACAATCTGAAGACACTCCCAAGAGCCAGACTTGTTATAATTTCAGATGTTGGAAATTTTAGTCATGGACTTATATGCTAAGGGCTGTATTGGCAAAAATAGGAAACATGCAAAACTAGATGTTTAATGTTAGCAAAGATATGGAAACTGTAAGAAAAAAATAAAAAATAAATACTAGAAAAACACTCTTACAATTCAGTGATAAGACAATAAAGAATGCCATATAAAAAGGGATGTCTGATCAAACACTTAGCCAGAACAGATATAGAAATGGAAAATAAGAATTTGAAAAGAAGTTCAATGTCATTTGCCAAAAGAGAAATGCAAATAAACATAACAATGAGTTACACCTGTATTAGGATAGCTAAAATTAAAACACTTGACATTACTAATTGCTGGCAAAGGTCCACAACAAATGTATCACCCATTGCTTATAAGAATGCTACATGGAAAGCCACTTTGAAAGGCAGTCTGGAAATTCCTTTTAAAACTAAATATAGTCTTAATTACATGATCTATTGATCACACTTCAAAGGCATTTATCTAATGATGTGAAAATTTATGGTATCTATACAACAATCTGCACATATATAATGTTTATAACAGCTTTATTCATAATGACCTGGAACTGTGGGTAAACTGTAATACAAACACACAGTGGAATACTATTCAGTTATAAAAGTGAATTAACCATTCATACAATAATATGAATGAATTTGAAATGCCTATTGCTAAGTGAAGCAAGCCAGACTGCAATTGTTATAATTTGTATGATTGCAGGTACGTGACATTATGGAGAAGAGGAAGCAGAAGAGAAAAGACAAGAGACAATAAACAGAACAGTGTTTGCAGGAGTTGGAAGAGGATAAAATAGCTGATGCACAGGGTTTTTTTTAACAGCAGTGGACTTACTTTGTATTTTGTTGTAGTGGTGAATATTTTACAAAATGTTTATTTGTTAAAAGCCATAGGTCATTTAAGCACAAAAACTGAACCTTAATGTGGATATTAAAAAAATAATAGTAGGTCTATGATCCTGGGATAGAATGCAGACTATAACAAAATAATCTATGACAAATGCCTGACAACCTTATGAATGTGTTATGGACAAAGAGGGCAGACCTAAATAACTGTGCCATTAAGTGGAAATATAAGACTAAAGGTAAAAGAATCTGTATGTTAACACTGAATTCTAGTTGGTAAATATCTTACCTTCATCTGGGTTAATTATTCTGAAACATATAGTGAGGTTGGGCAAGGAAGTCAATGGATGGCAGGTGGTAGGAGTTAGATTTCTCACTCACTGGAGTGATTAGAAATAAATAAGCAGAAGTCTGGAATAACCATATGATAAGGCATTTGAGTTGGGGAGTCAGATGCAGATGTATAAATCCAGAAACAATTACAGGTGTGTTTACATATATGGGTTAATACATACATATATTTCTCCTGCCTCTGTCCAGTGACAGAAATAAACACATACCAATAGCAACGAAGAAAACCAGCACCCAGAACTTTTATTCTCTAATAAAAGAAAGAAAGTCTCCTTGGTGAAATGGCTGATTCTGATGCTGGGGCAAGAAGTGTACAAAATGAACCCGGAGACATTTGCAGTGCCAAAAGGTATATAAGTGTTTAAAAAGCAAAATGATGAGGCATGTCAAAGTGACAGGGAAGCCACACAAAAGAATTCCCAATAGCAGTGCTCACTTCAGCAGCACATATACTAAAATTGGAACAATACAGAGAAGATTAGCATGGCCCCTGCACAAGGATGACATGCAAGCTGGTGAAGTATTCCATATTTAAAAAAAAAAAAGAAAGACAGAATTATCAATAACAAAGCTCGATCCATTTGAGTAACAAAATAATGTACAAAAACTCTCATAATTGATGT
>CAUYQV010102205.1:0-11859 GCA_963574575.1 Galagoides demidoff
GCGCCTGTGGTCCCAGCTCCTTGGGAGGCGGAGGCAGGAGACTCGCTTGAGCCCAGGAGTTGGAGGTTGCTATGAACTGTGATGCCATGGCACTCTACCCAGGGGGATAGCTTGAGGCTCCGTCTCAAAAAAAAAAAAAAAAAAGGAAGTAAGTACATTTGTGTACTTTTACTCAGAATTCCTTAGTTCTATGATTTCCTAAATTCCCTTTTCCCTTTTTTCTTTTCTTTCACGTCTCTGCATTTCTGATTTTGCCATCTTTTTTATCGTTTATGAAGCTGCTAGCTCCTTTCACACTGAATTTAACCTAAAGAACCGTACACAGGCTCGGCGCCCACTCAAAAAAAAAAAAAAGAACCGTACACAATTTAGAAATTGAAAGGTGTTATCTCTCTTTATTGTCTCTGCAGCTAAGCAAGTGGCTTCACTGCAGAGAGTGACCTGAGTTGTTCTCAGTGTGTCAGTTTGAGCCTAGTATTTGGGTGCAACAGGATCTGGGGTACATGTTGTAGCACAGGGCTCATTGAGAGCGGTAATCTGGACCAGCGCTGGAGAGCCGTGCTTTGGCTGGAGTGATATCTATATCCGCCCTTGCTTGCACGTCGCAGGGCTTAAGACACATGTGTTGTGAATGTCAAGTTCAGTGGTCAAACAGAGGCCCAGCACCCAGTTTCAGAAAGCACATCTCTCCTGTCCTGTTCTCTATACCACATGTCCACCCTGGGCTCTGTCTTGCAGGTAGAGAGCAGAGTTCTCCTACCTGGGGAGTGGTTGTGACAGAATGACTTTTGGTTTGTATAATATATGTCATTACTGTAGATTAGTAACCTGGGGTCAGTATTGTAATAATAGTAAATGAGGCACTTCTGGATCTGAGCATTCTTAGTTTCTTAAGAAATCTCATGAAACACTGATCTTCTATAGCTCTTTCAGAAAGGTTTCACATCAGAGACTTCAGTGAGTCATTGAATCTCAGAGGTTATCTTCTTTAGCTCTGCAGAGAAACCTTCAAGGAACTATGGCTAGGGCCTCAGGAAGACTGTGAACCCTTAAAATTATCTGCCTGTCTTTGTGTGGATACTGCATGAGGCCTTAAAGGCTTTTCTCTCCATCTCCTCTGTAACATACAGTTGGTTTACATGTGGAATGACCCCCTCTGTAGCAGATGTAAGGAACTGAGCTTAAATACTGGTGGCAGGCGGCACCCTACCTGGTCATCTGGCCACTCCATTATCCTGGGGGCCTTGTGTCTGAGCAGATTCTGGCCCTGCCTTGGCTTCGATGGAGAGAGTCATTTGTTGGAGTGGTAGTAGTGATAGCATAGCGTGAGCACTCATGTTTTCTAAGTAGGCAAAATCAGGGAGTGTCATGCATTCGGCAAGAGCTTTTCATGAGAAGGCAGCACTGTCTGGCTGCTAAAGGCAAGATGTAATTGTTTCAGCAAATCAATGAGTCTTCAGGGATTTTAATCAGTCAAATCTGATGCATGGACGAGGTATTAGAAAGCCTGCGTCTGTAAGACCGTTAGTTCTTAGTATCCCAGTAGCATAGCTTTCTATTTCATGTGTGCGCACGCATGTGTGTTTCCGGGTAAATAGTCTTGCTTATACAAATTTCTGCTAGTGTTTCCTTTAGTGAGAGAACTTACAGTAGCAGATTGGTTATGATAGTGTAAAAAGAAAAGCAAGAAGATCTGGATACCCACATCTTATTATGATTTTCTCATTTGAAATTGTCACCATTGTGCTGTGTGAATGTGAAACGTGTTCACAGCCTTCTGTCATCGAGTTGACATTTTCTCCTGTGGAGTTCCTTGTCTGAACAGTGCTTCAGAAGTGGCTCCACACCGACCAAAGCTTATTTGTCTGTTGACTTAAGACCCTCCACATTTCCCCTACTGTGGCCCTGTTCTTCAGTCCCCTTCTGGAACTAAGCATGTCCTTCTTTTCCAGGTATACATCAGGGGATGTGAGAGTTTGGGACACCCGCACCTGGGACTATGTAGCCCCCTTCCTGGAATCAGAGTATGAGGAGGATGAGCCTGGAATGCAGCCATATGTCTCCTTTGTGAGGATAAACAGTTCGCTGGCGGTAGCGGCTTATGAGGATGGTAAGTAACCACAACCCTCCTCCCTATTAAGGAAAAAAAAATGCTTTACAAAAATTAAGCAGCTGTGGCCGGCTCCCCCCTGTAATCCCTCCATACGTACATGTGGGCGCACACACATGTTCACACACATACTCACTCTTGCCTTTATGTGAAGAAGTTGGCCAGTAACCCTCAGTGCATTAGTAGGCATTGGAACACAGCACCCATTAAAACTGGTGTTTAAATCCTACTGGAACTGTCAGGCTGGGTGTTAGTGCCAGACACAAGGCTGGCCAAGCCATCTTAAGCAAATAACTTGTTTGGTGTAAAATATTAAATATATTTGGCTTACTTTTCCTTTAGCTCTGCTCAGCCCAAAGAGAATAATGAAAAGGGCATAGTCATAGATAGTGTATTGACAAATACGAAAACAGAAAAATGAAAGTCAGTGCCTACCTTTCCCTGACACTTACATGCCATACAAGATAATTGATAATATATTGTCTCTTTGGCACTGGTAGAATTCTTTTTGAGCATCTGTGCATTTACAGAGCTAGATACGAGTAGCCTGAAACTAGTTTCTCTTATATGCTCAACATTTTATAGCTAATGAAGTAATAATTTCAATGGCTGTGGTATCCTATACACCTGCTGTCATGCTCCTAACCTCTATTATGTTGTAAAGTTTTGAATCTCCATTAGCTTTGTTTCCCTGTTTGCCTGAAAGTTGGACCACAACATATGTCAGAATGTTAGTGTTGATGTGTGGCACCATTGCAGATCTTTAGAGTCAGCGTAACATTAGCTTGTCTCAAAGGGACAAAACTACAGTAAAGTAGCTATGCGGAATTTTATATCCATATGCTGTTTTTAAAATTTAGGACCAAGATCTTGAATATATTTTAACTTCTTTAGCAATGTGAACTCTTCTTTTGGTGAGATCAGTATATTTTCAACTTTTTTTTTTTTTTTTTTTTGAATCTCAGCACACTTGAACCTATAGTTAAACTTCCATGGCATACTTAAATTATATTGATCAAAAAAAAGTTAAAAAAAAAAAAAGAATATACTTACTGTGCTCTGAACTTCTTTTGAAAATAATTTAATGAATGATCTTTAAAAATTTTGTGGCATACCTAAGATCTTCTCATAGCACACCAGTTGAAAATCACTGGGTAGATGTTCATAGACACTGTTGATGGATTTTTCTTTTTAGCCTATAGAAATTTAGCAAAACTTTTTCTGTGGTATAATTATTATGAGTACTTCATCTGTTTATTGAGATCTTGGGTAAATACCATTAAGAGCAGCTTGAACATGTTTGCTAATTATCAGTGAGTTTTCAGAACACCTCTACAAAGGTTGTAGTACCTTTAAGCTAGAATTATACGGTTTTAAAATCATTTCCTAGCCTCCCTTGACCATTCACTACACATGAATGTGCGCAGGCATATTCTTCTACAAATGGGGAAACTGAGGTCCAAAGAAGCCACGTAAGTAAATTGCTCAAGATTGTAGTCAGTAGTGAGTCCAGAACTATGATTGTGCCTCCTAAGCCTTTCTGTGGTAGTAGTGCTATACATGGAACCCTAAACAAAGATACTCTTGTAGAAATGTGTGCCTGATTGATTTGCAGCCTGCCCAAATCTCGTATTTTGTGAGCTTGAAAATATAGCTTAAGGTGATGTGCCGCTGTGCTGCTGCTGGCTTTATATGCTTGGTTAGAATTGTCTTTGTTGCCCTCATTTGCCTTCTTGGACAGAAATATTAGGGAACAGTATAAATATGATAAAGACCCTGCTTTCTTTGGTAAATACTTGGCAGGTGATTGCCAATATATATTTTAAATACTTGGTTTTAAAATTTGATAAAATTCAAACAGCAAAAATGTATATCAAATGTCAAAGAAACCTATTTTAAAAAAAAGTTGAAGTGTCCCTCCCTCTCCCTCACTTTTAGCCCTTACGCTTACACATGGGCCCCATTCTGTTTACTTTTCTGTGCCCCCCCTTTTTTTTTTAACCTCATGACACATTCTGGTGATCTTCCATATTAGCGCTTATTGGATAAACCTTATTATTTTTAATGCCTGTGTAGTATTGCATTATGTAGCTGTACTATAATTTATTTATTAAAGTCCATATTGATGTGCATTTGAGTTATTTTTGTCTTTGAAAATAGTGCTGTAAGCAGTATCCTTGAACAAATGCCATGATGGATTTGTGCAAGTACAGCTGTGGGCTCAAGTGCTAGTGACTGCTGGGTTGAAGACTATGGCTGCTTTAGGTTTTGATAAAGACTGCCAAATTGCCCTCAAGGAAGTTACACCAGTTTACTCTCACTGAAAGCATACAAGAGTGACTGTTCCCTCCTTTATGACTGATAGGGGAAAATGGTATCTTACTGTTGTTTTCATCCCCCTCCTTCTCCCCACCTTTTTTTGAGACAGAGTCTGTTGCCCTGGGTAGAGTCCATTGTAACTTACTGCAGTCTCAAACTTTTGGGCTTAAGCAACCCTTCTCCCTCAGCCTCTTGAGTAGCAGGGACTATAGGTGCCCACTGTGATGCATGGCTAATTTTTCTTTCTTAGTAGAGGTGGTCTCAGTCTTGCTCAGGCTGGTCTCGAACTCCTAAACTCAAGGGATCCTCCTGCCTCAGCCTCGTGGGAGTGCTAGAATTAAAGTGTGAGGCACTTCGCCTGGCCCAGGCTCTTCCTTTCTTTCTTTTTTAATGTTAACTGTTATGGCTGATTTTTAAGGTTTATGTCTTGATCAGTATAGAATTCATCCTGGATTAGTATGAAGTAAGGATCCAAGGATATTTTTCTTTCCATCATCTATCTAGATTGAGGTGCTGCCTTCATTTTATTTTGTTTTATTTTTTTCAGACAGAGTCACCCTGGGTGATTGTATAATTTCAATAAATTATTGAAACTTTGAAATAAAATAGCTCACAACTCATAGCAACCTCCAACTCTTGGGCTTAAGCAATTCTCTTGCCTCAGCCTCCCAAGTACGTGGGATTGTAGGCACCCACCACAACATGCGGCTATTTTTTGGTTGTAGTTGTCACTATTGTTTGGCAGACCCGGGCTGGATTTGAACCCGCCAGCTCTGGTGTATATGGCTGATGCCGTAGCCGCTTGAGCTATAGGCACTGAGCCAAGATTGTGGTGCTGCCTTTATAAGCTGTAGATAGATATGAAATTCATTTCGTATCTGGGTCTGTTCTTTGACTTTATGTTCTGTTTCAGTTGGTCTGTCTGACAGTTTACAGTTTGTCTTTGCTCACAGTTGTGATTTTTTGCTCATGTTCTTCCAAGGCTATAGTGTTCATAGTGAAATTTTTGGTTTTGTCCTAAATTCATTTTGTTATTAAAGGTTATTTCTTTTAGGAGAGCTCTTGTGTTTTCTTGTTTCTCTCTTGTGCTGAGCTTGTTTTACCAGTCTGATCCGGTGGTTAATGTTTTTGTGATAGCAAGTGCTCATTCTTTCCCCAGACCTCAGGTGGCTATATCTTTACACACTTCAGTTTAGCAGATGGACACTACAGTATTTATACCAACATATACATGAATAGCTACTTCTGGGCAAAGACAGATTCAAATAGTCAAACCTCATTTTTACATTGTTCCTTTCTGGGAGCAGCTAACTGTTAAATAGCACTCCTTAGGCAAAAGCATGGCAAAAAAATGTACCTTGTGGTTTCTGCCATATAAAATGTGTGACTGTGCCCACAGAAAAGAAGAATAAGATAATAAAATGAGTGAATGAACTTTAGCTTTCTGGTTATGCCAAAGTGAAGCTCTGTAGCCACCGAGACCCCTTTGATAGTCTACAAAGGCATTCTCCATGGAAGGAGAATCCAGAAGGAGAGGTGGAACCTGCTTTGGGAGAAAGTAAGTGCTCCCTACTTCCTTTTTAGCCTCCTTGCCCTGCAGGAACACTGTACATGCACCTGGGGTATAGAGATTTGGCAAGGTGATCCACAGTTGTGATTTTTTGAATTCCAACCCACTGGCCTCATATTTCTTCTGCCTTGTTTCCGATTGTCAGCACTGGCCATCCTCCAGTTTGATTTTACCACTAATTGTGTTGCACGTTACCGTACCGAAATGAATCAAATCAAAATGCTTTTCCTGGAGCATTAGATAAAGCAGGCGAAGGTTCTGAGTAATGAGCAGATGCTGCTAATGCAGGGACAGTGGAGACCTTGCCAGGACTCCATCTGCTCCATGCTTGCCTGCCTTTGGCCTGGTGCCATGGCATTAGGGAATGGCAGTGTGCTTGAAACCCGCTCCCTGGTCACAGAGTTTGTCTTGAAAGCTTACTGTTTGGTGAGAAATGAGATTACACACTTCTTAGATGCAGAGAAGTTCTTATTTGTCCCCCTCAGTGGAGAGAGGAGAGACAAGATCCAGGGCCTATTAGTATGTGGATATAGGTGAGACAGCCAACAGTCCTCTTTATGTGGTGCTGTCAAGCAAGGCAAAGTGGCTTATCCACTTCTGCAGCACTCCCAGAACAGTTGTCTGAACACACACATGCTCCATTGTCTGGGACCGTGCCTGCCCTCGGCTGAAGTGACTATGATTTCTCATTTACTGACGTCTTAACAATGGATAGGAGTGAGTCTCTCTAGCTTCTTTTCAGCAGTGAACAGTAGGACCACAATTTAGTTAGATGGCTATGAAGACCAGCTGTTTCTAAAGTTTTATTTATAGTTTCATGTTTAATGAAAAAGTCGGTTTTTAATAGTTTTGCTGATATCTATTGTGTGTTGATGACAACACATGAAAGCGATGATATGACCTTGGAATATAGAACACAATATCATCACCATCCCTTTGTGAAGGCTGAAGTTTTAGAAGTGGATTATTAACATGCTGAAGAACTGGGTGGGAGATGGCTAAAAATTGACTGTGGATGTGGGCAATTTGATTTTTGTTATGGTCGTTCTTTTCTGGTCATTTTTCTCAAAGTTTCAATAATTTATTATTGCTTGATATCTTTGCCTACCCTTAGGACTAGGAGTAATTCTTTTTTAGACACTTGGCAAATGAAACAGAATGAAACAATTTTCTAACACAAACTCAGAAAAATACTAGGTATAGTCCTTTGAAAAGATATGGTACATTTATATATTTAACCAAAAAAAGGTTTTTGACAGTAGAAATGCTCACATTTTAAAGACATCCAGAGGAGAATTAAAAAACTGATGTGCAGCGTTCTGAACTTGAGGTGGTTTTGGTGTTTAAGAAGTCTTAGGGCACTGAATTGTAAGTTGACTGTCACCTGGCATGTTCTAGGATGTTAGATTTTGTTTCATAGACAAGCCATAGAGACCATATTCTGTGATAGAGGAAGTTGTTGACTGAAAATGCTCGTTTAGAGGTTTTTCCATTCTTTAGTGAGAAGAACTTGACATTATACTTACACGTGTATGCTATGGACAGAACACGCATTATAGCTGAATAATGGGGCAGTGTTCTTCTCATAGGAGTCCACAGACATGGTGTTGGTTAGGAGTTGTGAGATCTCTAGGAATCTTTTAAAAATCTGTTTTTGTTTTTATGGTGATGTAAAAAATAACTTAGATCTTTGACCTTGTGACTGAACTGTGCCATAGGGTTGCAGTGTCTGAATTTGCACTTTTGTGTTTATAGGTTGTTGGCACCTAGTGATCACCTACATGCCCTTTCTGACCGTGTAATGAATTTTCACACTGAGGGGTTCAGAGATGAATTCTTAGGAATCTGCAAGTTCTCAAATTTAAGAAATACTGGAAAGAGAAGTTTTTTTGTTTTTTGAGACAGAGCCTCAAGCTGCCCCCCTGGGTAGAGTGCTGTGGCATCACAACTCACAGCTACTTCCAACTCCTGGGCTCAAGGAAGTCACCTGCCTCTGCTTCCCAAGTAGCTGGGACCACAGGTACCTGCCACAACGCCTGGTTATTTTTTGGTTACAACTGTCATTGTTGTTTGGCGGGCCCGGGCTGGATTCAAACCCGCCACCTTAGGTATATGTGGCTGGCGCTTTAGCCACTTGAGCCACAGGTGCCAAGCTGGAAAGAAGTTTTAATGCTATTAGGCACAGACTAGCAGAGGACCAATTTCTAGGATAACTATACCTTTTTGAAGTTCCTAGTGGAGGAAATAAGTTAAAATAATCCTCATGTAGAAGAAAACGGCATGTTGATTTATGACACAAAATTTAGTGCTAACTCTTTGGTTTATTGAGGTAGTTTTACTAAGAACTGGTATTTAATAATATATAGTATGATGTATAAAGTCAAAGTAGCTTTTCTGTTTTATTATAGTTGAAGTTAAAAACTTAAAGAAGGAATAAATAAACAAGGAGTCTTTGGAGAGGTGGTTTAGACTAGAGAAATAAATTGCCCAAGTTCTTAAATGTACCTAATGGCAACTAAACATGAATTTATTTGCCTTTTTAAGGAAAGTGAATCAAATTTTAAGAGAGAATTTAATTTCTCTTTCAATGTCTGTAATTTTCATTATAGTATTTATTTTGTTCTAAAACTCTCAGGCAGTATTAACACAGAAATAAGTATATTTGCAGAATGAGTATATCTTTGTTTTAAAAGCAAAATGTGTCTGCTTGCCTGCTTTTTCATTGAAAAAGTCATGAGACAGGCCCAAGTGGAGTAAGAAAGTGGCCTAGTAGAGCCAGGGATAGCATGAGAAGGAAATGTGAGTGAAGCAATGACCTGGTGACTTTGGGAGATGGAGCAGAGAAGTATGCTGGGGATGCTGGGAGCTGTTGAACGAAGGTATAGGTAAGGAAAGGGGTAGCCAGAATGAACCGTAGGTAAGGAAGTAAACAGAGGGGTATGTGTGTGTATTTGCATGTGTTCACTTATCTCCTAGCTTTGTTTGCAGTGAAGGTGTAGAAGCAGCAACAACCCAGTAGCAGTGAGCATGCTTATTAGCATGCAATTCTTAAAAATATCACTCTCCACTAAAAGGACAGGGCTACTTGAAGAAATGGCTGACCAGGCTAGCGCAAGGAAAGAACAAAATAAGCTAAAACATCTGATTGTACCAAGAAGTGAGAAGTGCTTAAAGAATGATAGTGATATGTCATAAGAATACAGAAGTGGGCTCGGCGCCTGTGGCTCAAGTGGCTGAGGCACCAGCCACATACACCTAAGGTGGCGGGTTCAAATCCAGCCCAGGCCCACCAAACAACAATGATGGCTGCAACCAAAAAAGTAGCCAGGCGCCTGTGGTCCCAGCTACTTGGGAGGCTGAGGCAGGAGACTCACTTAAGCCCAGGAATTGGAGGTTGCTGTGAGCTGTAATGCCATGGCACTCTACAGGGGGATAGTTTGAGGCTCTGTCTCAAAAAAAATTAAATAAAATACATAAATGAGCTTGAAGGTGCCCCCACTAGCCAAATCTGGAACTATTTGAGTATCAGAATAAATATTGGCAGTAAAGATTACAACCCATCGAATAAATAGATGAATTTTTTTAAAAAGGGAGAAAAAATTTCTTTATGGTAGAATGTCAGATACTAAATGTAGAAAGAATGATGGGATTAGAAAATCACTAATTGACAACTGTCATGGTAATATTTATTTTAGACCAAAAAAGTCAATCGAGGCTAAAAGTAGTGAGTATAAATGGATTGAGGGATGAGATTTTGCATATTCTCAAAAAATCTCTCCACTAAACACTTACTAATTAAGAGGGAGAAAGAAACAACTTTGCAACTGAGAGCCCAAAAGATACCATCTTGACAAAGTGATCAAGTTTAACATCATTAATAAGGGTGCAGATTGATAGCCTGTACCACGTGACATGATGCAGAGAAGAAAACAGAATCACTTCTGTGATATTTCAGCCCAAAATGCACAGGCTGGTCTAATCATGAGGAAATATTCCGTAAGTCCAAATTGAGGGGCATTCCAAGAAATGATTGGCCTGTCCTGTCAAGGCCATCAAAGTCAAATTCTATTCCTGGTTGAAAGAAACAGGAGAGACATGACAACTGAGTGCAATTGCATCATTCTGACTTGGATCATTTTTCTACAAGGGACATTCCTGGGACAGTTGGTAATGAACCCAACAGTGCATATATAGGAGTTCTTGAAACTTTTCTGTCATTTTGAAATTGTCAAAATAAAAAGATAAAATTTGTTTCTGATATCAGAAACATTTATCCTTCTTCTGCCTTAAAAAACTAGAACTTGGACAAGATATATTAACTATGGCTTTTAGACATTTGAAAACTGGTAACCCAGGCTTCTGATTTGTTAGAGAAGAATAGTAAATGTGGTAAGCCCTACAATTACACAAGTTTACCAACTGGAAACAACTCAGGGCAGGGAAGGGGAACTAAAGGGTCTGGCAGCCTTGCTGGGTAAGAGCTCAGAGAACCCAAGGTAAGTTGAATTTGTGGGCCACAATATTGGTGAGGAGAGGGCTCCACAGGGGGAGAACTGCAGAGGCCGGCTAAAGATGCACTGCACATATGTGAGAGGAAATACCTGAGGCCAGGGAAAGAGCTACCTGAAAGAAGGTGGCACAATAGTTCTCAAATAGGGCTAGGAATAGTTTGCATTTCCCTCAGCCAAAGTGGAAAGATCTCGTAATACATGGGTTGTTGAGAGGAATCCTCAGAAAGGGTGTCACTTTTAATAATGGGACTTAATTAGCCTTAGACTAAAAGCTGTTCTAGGATCCACTCTAGGAAACAATTTAGAAAGAAAGCCTCAGAAGGATTTAGCTGATTCTAGGTATCTTCATTTTGCATCAGAACAAAATCCAACACTATTTAACAATCAATAATGCAGAATTCACAGTCTCTTATCCATTAAAAAATTCATGCAAAGAAGCAGGAAAACACAACTTACAATGAGAAAAATCAACTAATGGGAAGCAATCCAGAAATGACAGAAATAACAGATAATAGTTAAAATAGGCATTATAAATATGCTGCATATGTTCAAAAAGTGTAGGAGAACATACTTGTGATGAGGAACAAGATAAAAGATTAAAAGAAGAACCAAATGGAACCTAGGAGGGAAAGAGACTCAAATGGAACTTGAAAAGAAGATGTAATTTCTGAAATTAAAATACACTGGATGTAATTAATAGCAGACTAAACAATACAAAAGAAAAGATGAGTGAATTTGATGACAGCGATAGAAACTGTCGAAAATATTTTTGATCATACGCGTATTTTCTGTTTAGTAATAAGTGGTTTTTTTTTTTTGAGACAGAGCCTCTGTCCTCCTGGGTAGAGTGCTGTAGCATCATAGATCATAGCAACCTCCAACTCCTGGCTCAAGCGAGTCTCCTGCCTCAGCCTCCCCAGTAGCTGGGACCACAGGCGCCCGCTACAACGCCCGGCTATTTTTTGGTTGCAGCCATCATTGTTGTTGTTTGGCTGGCCCGGGCTGGATTCAAACCTGCCACCTTAGGTGTATATGGCTGGCGCCTTAGCCACTTGAGCCACAGGCACCGAGCCAATAAGTGGTATTTTTAAAGAGACAGAATGAGGAGGCTAACACTTACAGTCCTGGGCCAGGCCCTGGGCTGGGCTGTCCTGCACCTATCTGATCTAGGGAAGTGGTCTTGAGGTTAAAGACTCCTTTGGTGGCTCGGTGCCTGTGGCTCAATTGGCTAAGGCGCCAGCCACGTACACCTAAGGTGGCGGGTTCGAATCCCCAGCCCGGGCCCACCAAACAACAATGATGGCTGCAACCAAAAAATGGCCGGGCGTTGTGGCGGGCGCCTGTGGTCC
>CAUYQV010102209.1:0-21525 GCA_963574575.1 Galagoides demidoff
TCAAGCTATCTCCCTGGGTAGAGTGCCATGGCATCACAGCTCATAGCAACCTCCAACTCCTGGGCTCAAGCGAGTCTCCTGCCTCCGCCTCCCAAGTAGCGGGAACCACAGGTGCCCACAACGCCTGGCCATTTTTTGGTTGCAGCCGTCGTTGTTTGGCGGGCCCGGGCTAGGGATTTGAACCCGCCACCTTAGGTGTACGTGGCTGGCGCCTTAGCCGATTGAGCCACAGGCGCTGAGCCGTAGGGTTTATATTTAACAAATGCATAGAAATCCTGCTAGTCTTATTTTGGGGGGGAAACACGGTAGGAGTCTTTATATCCGCTGAATGAAAGGACAAAAGGACACGTGAACAAGGGCAAAAGTTCATGGTGACAGCTGGTTTAAACAGGAAAGATGTTAAATTGGGGTTTAAACAAGCTAAATTTATAACAATGGCTGAACATGGAGGTGAGGGTCCTCAGGAAGCAAGAGGAGATGTGAGGTAAAAGTCTGTGCATAATCAGAGCAGCAAAAAGAAGTTTCATCTCCAAAGAAGCTCACGTTTTAGCCAAGACCGTAGAAGAGAACTACTGAAAGAAAACGTTGGGGAAACACTCCAGGACATTTTTGTCTTCCTGATTCTTCCGTATTAGACAGACAAAAAGTAGTTTGGTTTTTTTTGAAGATAGTCTCATTTTGTTGCCTTTGGTAGAATGCCATGGTGTCTCAGCTCACGGCAATCACCAATTCTTGGGCTCAAGTGATTCTCTTGTCTCAGCCTCCCAAGTAGCTGGGGCTACAGGCGCCTGCCACAATGCTCGGCTAGTTTTAAAGATGAGGTCTTGCTCTGGCTCAGGCTGGTCCTGAACCCGTGAGCTTAGGCAATCCACCTGCCTCCGCCTCCCAGAGTGCCAGGATTACAACTGTGCCCGGCCAGGACAAAAATTTCATTCACTCACAAGGTAGAAGTAATGCTACTGTCGCTGTTGGAACAAAAAGGTTGTTGAAAAAAATGCTAGTAGAACCTCTGAACCTTGACCGCCCAAGGACTGTAACAAACTGGTTAACACACAGAGGTGGTCAACATAGAGAACTAGGCCTGCTGTACTGATTTGTACATGTGGTACATGTCTGTTCTGTGAAAATTAGGTCAACTTAAGGAGGCGATCAATACAGAAAGGTTGTCAACTATGGAGGTTTTACTGTATTTTGTTCCATTAAATTATGCTTTGTACTATCTAAGATAAAATACAGGAGAACTTTCTAATGTTATAAATAAAGTGAAGTCAAGTTTTTTCAGTTAACAGGGTTTCGGTAATCAAATTACTGAAAAAATTTTTTAATTTGTTTGGGTAAAAGTAACCCATATGTTGGTTATCTATGTTCTCTTATTATTACAAAAATTGGCAGCAGACGCCTTATCAGAAACTTCTTGCCCAAGCTTGCTGCCTTTCTCCCTCTTCCTCTACAACTAACCAGGGCCCCCTTCATTTCTTCTAGAAATTTCCTTTAGGAATTAGCCTATGTTGTTTACTTTTGGTCTTTCCCTCTAGTAGTAAAAACGAGCATAATAAAATTGACCAAGTACATGTCAAGGACCACTCCCAGGACCTTGGCCCACCATGCTCGACTTTCCAGCTTTTTTTTTTTTTTTTTTTTTTTTAGACGGAGCCTCAAGCTATCCCCCTGGGTAGAGTGCCATGGCATCACAGCTCATAGCAACCTCCAACTCCTGGGCTCAAGCGAGTCTCCTGTCTCCACCTCCCAAGTAGCTGGGACCACAGGCGCCCGCCACAATGCCCGGCCATTTTTTTTTGGTTGCAGCCATCATTGTTGTTTGGCGGCCCGGGCTGGGGATACGAACCCGCCACCTTAGGTGTATGTGGCTGGCGCCTCAGCCGATTGAGCCACAGGCGCCCAGCCGACTTTCCAGCTTTTGTAACCATGAGAAATAAATGTTACAACCCAAACATTACACTAATAAGATTCTCTCCTAAGGCTATTCTTCTTCTTCTTTTTTTTAAAAAAAACACTGACTGCCACATTAGGAAAAAATGTTTTCCTTGGGGCCACCGTGTTTTACCAAAGGTCAAACCAGGTGGAGAGACCTGTGAGTTATATATCTTTCACAAGGTTCCAGACTCAAACCTACAGTAAGTTAAATACAACTCTCATGGCAGTTCATGTGTTAAAAATCACATCAAGAATCTAGCCAGCACAGTATCAGAGGCTTATGCAGATATTTGGAAAAGAAGCATCCTTAACAGCAGAATCTAAGATATACAACCACGTGACTAATCATGCACTGCCATATAACTGGTCAGTTTCAAGCATTATCCTCCATGCTTAGTTTCAAAAGCAGAGAAAGAAGGCTCCGGGACTGTAGCTCAGCGGCTAGGGTGCCAGCCACATACACCAGAGCTGGCGGGTTTGAACCCAGCCCAGGCCTGCTAAACAACAATGACAACTACAACCAAAAAATAGACAGACATTGTGACAGGAACCTGTAGTCCCAGCTACTTGGGAGACTGAGGCAAGAGAATCACTGAAGCCCAAGCAAGAGTCTGAGTTTGCTGTGAGCTGTGACACCAAGGCACTCTAGCAAGGGTGACACAGCGAGACTCTTGTCTCCAAAAAATAAATAAATAAAGCAGAGAAGGATGAAGTTCTGTAAACATCTGCTTCCAGTGTCAAAATGCTCATTTCTTTTTAGAGAAGAAAGGAGAATTTTAGAATGTATCTTAAACATGCCTGGATTAGAGATCAAGGAAAACAAGTTCAAATGTTTCACAAAAATTAAAAATTAGTGAAAATCATTTGCACTAAAGCTTCCCTCAGCAACATAAGCCTGTACTCCTAGGTCTTTGGGAGGCCGAGGCAGCAGGATCACTTGATCTCCAGAGTTGTAGACCAGCCTGTGCAAGACCCTGCCTCTACAAAAAAATACAAAAAAAGAGCCAGGCATGGAGGTGTACAACTTTACTCCCAGCTACTTGAGAGGCTGAGGCAGGAGAATCACTTAGGCCTAAGAGTTGGAAGTTGCAGTGAGCTACCAGGAGCTACTGCACTCTACCCTAGGTAACAGAGGAAGACTCTTGTCTCAAGAAAAAAGAAAAAGAAGTTCTGATCTACAAAAAAATCAAACAAACCTCTGCCTTACTTGCCCTGGCAACGGAGGCCCACTCACTGTCTATGGCAAATGTATCCTGCTTTGGCAAATTTCTTACTTTGTAAGCCTATCTTTCTCCTCCTCAATAAACTTTGTTTCATGCTTACCTTAAAAAGAAGAAAAAACAATTTCAAGGAGTTATGAAGCAGGCTTTTGGCAATGCCTTCAAGAGTGTTTTATCATGTTATTTATTTACTTTTTTTGGAGACAAGAGTCTCATTATGTGGCCCTTGGTAGAGTGCTGTGACATCACAGCTCACAGCAACCTCAAACTCCTGGGCTCAAGCGATTCTCTTGCCTCAGCCTCCCAAGTAGCTGGGACTACAGGCACCTGCCACAATGCCTAGCTATTTTTTGTTGCAGTTGTCATTATTGTTTTAGCTGGCCTGGACAGAGTTCAAACCCACCAACCTCAGTGTATGTGGCTGGTACTGTAACCACTGTGCTAGAGGCGCCGAGCCAATGTGAGTTTTTTTTTTTAACTTTGGTTAGACAACAAGAAGTTATGAAAATGAAGAGAGAAGCTTCTGATTTAACTGGCTTGCAAGACCTCTTCATTATAGCATCTAACAATTTCAAATGCTGGACTTCAAGGCTGAATACCACATTCAAGTTATTTTAGATAGAATTAATTGATCTACAGCTATTACAAATATTAATTTGTAGTTGAAACCATAAAGTTAGACTAACCATTTTTCGTCTAACCATAAAGAGCATGAATATATTTCTCTAGAGTTCTTAATGAAATATAAGATATAAAAAAATACCATATTTATAAAACAAAAGAAAAAAAATCTACCTGGATTAGCATCTTCCATCAATATCCAAGCAAAGAAAATTACAGTAAAAACAAGGCTACTTCACAGCAAGATTTATTAATACATCCAAAAGAAAGAAAAATCATTTTGTCACACTATATACAGATAATACATACAGTTTTATACACATATTACATCAGTTTTTACACAAGAAAAATATACATAAAAATGTAAACTTTTGTATACAAAAACCCTTAAACAAATTAAACAAGGACCAGATAACAAAAGGAGACCATTTCATTATTATTTCATCAAATTTTTAAAACAGTAATACAGTACATTCATTGAGAGATATATGGAAAATGTGAATCATCGCTTCTTGTTTAAAGGGAAATTACAAGCCAGCAGTCCATCACTTCCCAGAGCGTGGTCTCCCCCAGCAACAATGCCATAGATGAGCCTTTCTGTCATAAGGGGGGGGGCTCTTACCAAAACCTGTACATCTCCTCATCTTGCTCCTACAGTCTGTGCAGACAAGTGGCTCCTAGCTTTTGTGCATATAACTAAGCCTGCAGCCACGATTAACACAAATACAGAGGGAAGATTCTCAGTTTGTAAGTTCCCTTTAAGCAGCTCTTCCTTTTTTGTAAATATTTTTAATGTATGGCCTGTTAAACATACTTGTGTGCCAAGGTGAATGAGAACACTGAAAAAAGAAGGGCTTTGAGAACTGCTAGTCCTTGCTACCATGCAGTTACTTTGTTAGAAGGGATTTTTAAACTGTCCAACCTGTCACTTATGGGTTTCAAATAAGCTACCTCACCTTTGATTTCCCACTGCAACTTTAATTCAACTTACACTTCAGTACTCCAGTCGTTAGTAACATACAATTGCCAAGAGGTTTTTGTTAAAGGCTGCTTCTGATATCAAGCTCCAGCTAAGCTATTATGCAAAATCATTCAAACCCCAACCTCTCTCTTTCAGTCTTCAGGGTGCTATGATTCCAGTTTTTAGTGACATCTTAACAATTTAGGATTGTCCATCAACCTTTCTCTCTCTGCAGATTCTTGAGAGATGTAATCTGCTGCAAACTCATCAAAAATAAAATAAGATTTAACAGTTTTTTCCATTATGTTCTTGTATTCAGTGTGTCAAAGTTATTATATACTAATGAAAAATACCTGAAGCTTTGGGGAATAAGAATTAAATGTATGTCAAATACATGCAACTTAGAGTTCTTTAAAAAAAAAAAAAAGTTTGGGAAGATCTTTAACTAAATAAATCCAAAACATGCTTCAGACAACTTCATGAAAGAGCTGCCTTCTTTAAAGTTGAATTTTCAACAAGGCAGAATAACAATTAGGTGATATTTCCCTGCAGCAAGAGAGTGGTTAACCCCCTCCAGGCAAAATGATCTCAATGATCATTATTTATTAATGAAAGGAAGAGGCAAATTGGTGAATTAAGTTGATCTAGGAGCCGGTGGATGACAAATACTAATAGAAATATTAGGATCACTTTAACTGAAATGAACAGGCTGGTTTACAGTATATCTCTATTTCAGAAGGAAAAATGCACACAGTTCCTCAAGTGGGTCTCCAGCTCTTTCTTACTCTCATGGGACAGATGGCATTTTAAAATGACAGTCATCCTATCAGTTAAAGAAATAGCAATAAAAGAAAAAGGAAGATAATAAATAACGTGTGAATGTCTTTAGATGAGACTTTTAAATGTTCTTTAAATAACTTTTGATAATGTATTTGAAATCATTACATACAACTGCCATTGCAGTGGCAATATTCCAGTAGGGGCAGCATTTTGCTAAATGTAAAAGATTGCCATTTAAAACTCATACATATACATGTGTATATACAGTTATATCAACAGTATTTATATACATATATATCTAGAGAGCAATATTTCGTTGCCTTTGAATATCTAAATTATCTACTCCCACAATATATACCAGAGACATACTGTGTGAGTATATACGAAAGTATATGTACACATGCCCCAACATGTATATATACACTTTTGTCTGTGTGTGCATAAGAGTTTTAAAGGCACAATATATAGGAATGCAAGTTTTCTAGAGAGCTGCAGCAAAGGTAAAACAGAAAAGTCACAACTGTGGAAAGGTCAAAAGGAAATATAGCAGAATTCATTACATAAGAATTCATCAAAGCATGAATAAAATAAGTTAATTACAGAATTCAAGAGGCTTACAGGTGACTTTGTATGATTTCCATTAAAATGTAAATAGTAAATTTGATTGAACCACAAAGCAACCCAAAATGTTTAAATGACAAATTAATAACAATAAATACACAAGTAAACCTAACACTAATATCAATCATAAAACCATAATTATCACCATCACCTGGTGGGGGGGGGGAGTGTCAGGAAAAAAAATAATTATGTTCTTTTTCAATTTAAGTAAAATATCTCCAAGTTATTGAGGTAAAACTTTTAAAGCAGTTTTATTTGAAGGTTGGATTTTTGTTTGTTTTTGAGATGAAAATGAATGCCCAAATCTCAAGGTTATTTTAGAAAATACTACCAAAAGTTTTATCTTCTGAGAAAATTTCAGAGATACAGATCTTTAAGAGAAACAACAGAGAAGTTAATGAAATATCCTTAAGCCAAATATTTCGGGCTATAAAGGACATAAGGGGGGAAAAAAAACACAGTAATGTGCAGGTCTTTTTTGTTTTTTAAATGATGAGAGACCGACAAGTGGAATAGTGAAGATGGAAGATAGTGGAACTGGCAAGTAGGAAGAGTTCAGACAGGTATAACCATGAACAGAACTATAATCCAAAGGACGTCCACTGTAGTATGCTCTGATCATGTACACTAGACTGTCACCTCCTCTGGTTTACAGAATAATCCAGAATTTTCCATAGACAATCTTGCTTAACAAAGGCTGTTTACCTATTACACACACACATATTTTTTTAGGGAAATATATGTATATAGCTTTATCTATACACACACATATACATACGTGTATATATAGATTTATACAAATGTATAAATAAACATAATACTTTTCAATCTTTCCATTGACAAGGCAAGTTCACATTCAGCAAAGTGCCACCACATCCCATATACAGATCTCTGTACAGATATACACAAAAGGGTCTGTTTGCACCCTTCAATCGGGGGGAATTTATTCTAGCAAATCCCATTGACCATCCACCGAAGGGAGAAATGGCACCAATACAAACTCCCTTCTTTCATTTGCATGCATATGTACAAGAAATATGCTAATTTATTTTTAATCCAAAAGCAAAAGTGAATGGAACTGGGAGATGCTGCAAAAAAATACAACTAAAAAAGAACAAGATATAAAGCTTTCCGAGGTTTTCACTATATATAAGATGAAGTAAATGTGGCTTCAAAGACAACTGAAAATTCAGGTATATTATCCGAAGTTGTTCTGACATATTTCAAAGTACATGATTATTTTATATTAAAAATAAATGTAATAGGAGCACTTAATAACAACTCTAGTTTTGACTATATGAGACCACCAGATACTCCAGAAATGAACATATAGCAAAATGACAACTTAATATATAAGAATGAATTTTTTTTTAAATTCCATACAAATCAGGTAAAAGTCAAAGGTAGGATTTTTCCTACAGCCAAAATATGGGGCCAAGAGCACTCTAACTTCATAAATAATAGCACAACTGAGCAATTTTTTTTTAATTTGGAGATAACTGAAAACACTCCAGCTTTGAAATATGCACGGTGAAATGATACTACCAACTCCTTCAACAAAGCAGCTCCTTCAAAAAGTTTTTTGTAAAAGGCCTATAATTTTTCTTAACTTTGGCAGGAGAAGATGATCAACATATTTTCTTATTCAAAATATGAGGAAATCTATCATGAATATTAAAAAGTTTCAACAGCGCTCTGGTCCCATCACCACAATCAACACAGGTCCAGTTGGGTCTACATCTTGTATTTTTATGCTCAAAAGGGACAGGCTCATCTGAGAGCCTACTGTTTCTCATGTAATTTTAAAAAATAGCATAATATAAATTAATTGAAAGGTTAATATAAAATGTACATGATATCAGAACTAGCCTTTTAACATAATATAATGAAAAATTTGGTGTATTTTATACAACAGAGACAATGAGAAAGTAACTCCAATACCCTCAGCTAAATAAATCATATTTCTATAATACATTCGGTTACCTTTCTCTATTTTTACATAAGCACACATTCATATCTCTCACACACGTGCCCCCAATGTATATTTTTTGCATGTGTGTAAAAATACAGACATATACATGCACACAAGTAATTTAATTCTATTTTTAAGTCACAGTGGGAATTCCTTAGTGAGGAGGGATTAAAAAGTTCCTGAATAAGACACTGAGAACATCTAGATTTATTATTTTCTCTATTTTACTTCCCAACTTACAGAATAAACTGTAAATTAAAGAATAAATCCATAGGAAATAAAAGAGGTCTTAAAAACTTAGTTTACAAATTCCAGCTACAGTAGTTGGAGTTTACTTGATCTATGTATTTCTATTTACCCTGTAACTAAGCTTCTAGCCATCTTAAGTGTAAACCACAGATCATTTACTGAAGAACATGATTCTCAACAGTTCTACGAGCAGTAATAAATGGTCTAAAGGTGTTCTACATTTTGACGCCCCAGGATACCTTTTTATTTTATATATCTGCAAGGTAGCAAAGGATAGCTATACACCTTGACACGGCAGAGATCCAGTGTAAAAAGGTGCTTCACTAGTTTGTTTTGTCACAAAAAAAAAAAAAAGCGCTCATATATAATTATTTAGCTATTAAACACATAGGCAACATAATTCATTACACTCAATACAGCTTTAGTATAAAACTTATAATTTATGAGGTGATGTTAATAGCATAAATTAATATACCTTTTCTCTTAAAATCTACAATAAGTATTCTGAAAGCTCATTGGGGAAGGAAATTTTTAAATAAAAGTTTTAAAGCTGTGCGTGATGGGAAAGGGTTGTTTGCTGAAGCTGAGATGAGAGCCTGCAGGAGAAAGGGAAAAGTCCTATGCAAGATACTGCGGGCTAGAAACTGAATGTTTTCTCTTTCTTGAGCTCTCTTCAATGATGAGTCACCTTGAGTTGCTTTGAAAACTATTTTCTTATTTTAAAAACTGCCCTAATTTCCACAAGGAATCCCTGAGACATACTCAATACTATACAGTGAAAAGAACTATCACTGTTGAGAGGAACAGATTCAACCCTTCCAAACAGATGAAGACAACATCAACAAGTGTCAAACTTCCCATCATTTCAGCACTAATCCGTTGAAGCCAACTGTACCTTAATGATGCAGGTTGGAGTCATTTCAGGGCAAATCAGTCTATTCCCCAAGTAAACGCAATGGTGTGGCATTTAGCTGCATTGGAGCCTTCTGCACTGCATGTTGAAAATTTTTCCAAGGGGAACTTTGGGTACATATAGAGTTTACTTCAGTGGTCCCCAGCTTAAAACAAAACAAACAAAAAAAAGAACAAAAACAAACAAACAAACAAAAAAGTCAAAGAAGAGGATTCTATTACTCTCCAGCCAGGGTGGGTACAGATCACTTGGGTAAATGCACATGCTTCAGCACTGGGGTGGGCAGAGGCAAGCAGGTGGCAGAGAGGAAGAAAAGCTGCCCTACAGAGCTCACTCAGAGTTAAATAGACTCTTCTCTCATAAAATCATTTATTAGACTCAACTTTAGGTCACCAAAACTCTGCTATTCACACTGGCCAAAAATTCCAACATTTGAGAACACTGGGTAAAGAAAGTTATACCAATTTGCTCTTCCCCTCTCTGAAACGCCACCTTTCCTTGTATCAGCTCCGCATCACAGTGCAGAGTGAGGGAAGCTAACAAAACATAAGAGCTGGAGAGAAGAAAGAATTTCTGCTATTTAGAAATAAGGCTCTTGAAAGTTGACCTACAACTGCAGCATTAATGACACTGCTTATTAGAAGAGACATAACTATTCATTTGTGTTTTCTTTCCTAACTCACTGGTCAGGGGAAAATGTTTAACAGATACCGAAATACATTCTTCACTGGCATTTTATTACAATTGCTTTTTTTTGGAAAGACAATATTTAGTAGATATTTTAATCTCCTAACATGATTTTGGCTTCTTCCAGAACATAAAAAAGCTTATAAAGATCAAGATGTGAAGAAACAGATAAATTGGGCTGGGCATAGTGGTTCACATCTGTAATCTTAACACTTTGGAAGGCCAAGGCAGGGGCTGCTTGAGCTCAGGAATTTGAGACCAGCCTGAACAAGAGGAATACCCAGTCTCTACTAAAAATAGAAAAAGGAGGCAGGCATTATGGTCGGTGCCTGTCATCGGAGCTACTCAGGAGGCTGAGGCAAGAAGATTGCTTGAACCCAGGAGAGCTCGACACTGTGGTGAACCACTCTAGCCTGGGCAACAGAGTGAGACTATGTCTCCAAAAAAAAAAAAAAGGAAGGCCAAGTACGGTGGCTTACATCTGTAATCCTAGCACTCTGGGAGGCCACAGCTGGTGGATTGCTTGAGCTCAGGAGTTGGAGACCAGCCTGAGTAAGAGCGAGACCCCCCCCCCACCTCTAAAAACAACCAGGTGTTGTGGCGGTCACCTATAGTTCCAGCTATTTTAGAGGCTGAGGCAAGAGAATCACTTGAGCCCAAGAGTTTGAGGTTGCTGTGAGCTGTGATGACACGGCACTCTACCCAGGGTGACAAAGTGACAGTCCGTCTCAAAAAAAAAGCAAATAAAAAGAAAGAAAAAATCAAAAAATAAGAATTAAAAAAATTAAATTGTCTTACTTTTTCTGTAGGATGCCAGTGAAGACCGTTACGTTGGGAGGAGGGGGAAATCTGTCCTTTCATATATATAACCCAGGACATATTATTAGGAAAAAGTTCTTGGAACGATGTAGACATTGGTGATAAAAGAGATATAAATGAAGACTATTCAGTGTGACCACATTTTCTTTTAAGGAATCCTCTTAATTGCCTCATTAAACCGGAGAGTTCTATTAACCATTTAGAAGACTGATATATTATCATTCTATACATACCGGATTAATAATAGAATTTAACAGAATTTTAAAAGGCTAAATAGGAAGATGAAGAAACTGAAAACTAGAGACCAAGAATAATTTTTAATGGATGTCAGACCATTAAATAATTAGTTTAGTGTTAATGTCCTCATCTTTTTGGAATACCAACCCCAAACCACCTTTTCAACTAACTCAGCCAAGGCAGTTGCCTCACACAGACTGCTGGTGAGGTCTAACCACCCCCCAGCACCAACCCTGTGGTGCAAAGGCACAGGAGGGCTGCACTGAGGTATGACCCACATATACTCAAATCCTATTGCCAATTTATGAAGATAGGATGATGCAGGGGCAATAGAAATACAAACTCTTTCACATAAGAAGAAAACTGTACCGACAGGGAACCTGCGAACACCGCAAACGTGGCTTCCCTTCTAATCAAAGAATTGTCTTTGCCACTGTGGATTGTGATCGTGGACTGAGAACGACGGAAAAGCTAGTGTTAGTCACAGAAAATGGTGATTCTTAACTTTCAGTTGAAAGAGATTGGGCTTATTTAAAAAATAAATCTTAAATAATTATTTGGCAAAAATAAAGTATTTTTAACATTCTTTAGCCTTAAGCCACTAAAGATAGTAATACCAATTTGAAGGGGAAAACAAATGTATTTTTCAAACTTCATCTCCATTCCTACTATTTGCCTCTTCTTAAGTTATAATCTCATAGGGAGATGCCAGACACACCACACTGCCTGCCAACAGGGGACTACTCAGGAAATCATTTAGAAAGCAGTTACATCACACATAGTAGGTTACTAGAGAAAATAATCCTTTGCTGTACAAGCTATGCGACGATAACTAGAAAACTTTTCCATTGCATAGTCTGTCCCTTGGTGGGTTAAGTATAATTGCTACTTACTATCATGAATGTTTACTAGCTATATAACCTACCCACATGTGCAAATTGCTAAGCCATTTTAACAGAGGAAAAAAACCAATGTCTTAAGTACTTTATGAAAATAATATTAATAATTATGTAGGGAAAGTAAAGGAGAGAAAGCCCATCTTTTCTTTAGATGCTACAGATCACTGCCAGTGAATGTCATACATTGAATGGAATTCAGATTCTCAGAGCACAGAATGTATCCATTAACTGCAGCAACTTCATAAATTAAATCACAGTAACACAATCTAACTGGCCTTTATAAATGGTCCCAAAGAACTGCAGAAACAGAGTGAACCTTCTTTACCACTATTTCTCATGAGTTTAACACTAGAATAACAGCTAGTTTCCACCTAATTAGGATCTTTTGCAAGATCTATTTTTGATTCCAGTATTGCCTTATTATAGCGTAAGTGCTATTTTAAAAGATACCAATTTTCATATTTCTGGAGTAAAAGACACTTCATTCCTTTCTTCACATATTAATAGCCAACCTACTACTAATTGACTAGAATTGCTCCATTAACTAGAAGAAAAACATAATAGATTATCTCTGGACTTATAGATGTTCTCTCTTCCAAAAAGGGACTCACAAGAAACAGCAAGAGCAAAGCAAACTGCAAGCTTGTTCATTTATTCTGAAGTAAATGAAACGAGAGGAAAGGTTTGGTTTTGCTAATTTCTCACCCTACACTGGTACTTTGTAAAGAGTGCTTCTTCCTCAGCTATCATCATGGGCATCTAAACAAAAATGTATTAACTCAAAAGTTTTTGGTGTGAAGCTGTAACTGGCAACATTCCTGATCATTTCATGCCTCCTTACTTGAAAGCAGAGAAGGTCTGCTTTTAAATGCACATAGAACAGAAAATTGCAAACAATAAAATGTGCAACTTACTGCAAACTCAGTTTTGATAACTGGAGAATTTTAAGCAGCTAACACAAGGGATAAATAGCCAGAAAAAGTACAGATCGACTACCCACGACTTTCCCTTCGCTGTCAAATAAAGGCTGACGAGGAAATCATTGTGCTGCTCTCCTACAACCTCTAATCAGTACACAACAGAGACTAAACTGAATTGCTGGGAATGGACAGTTATCTAGTGATGATTATAGTGGGTTGTGAAAAGACTTTAGCAAACTAAATGACACTTTTGAGCAGAGGTAACTACTCATAATCATTTCATTACAGTACATTAACATAAAAAAGCTTACTAACATAGGTTCACAGGTGAGAAATACTCAAATTATCTATTCTCACCATTCAGAATAGAAATTTATGATGATACCAAA
The DNA here is from genome assembly GCA_963574575.1 of Galagoides demidoff. NCBI lineage: Eukaryota > Metazoa > Chordata > Mammalia > Primates > Galagidae > Galagoides > Galagoides demidoff. Next base: position 13,224 of record CAUYQV010102209.1, read on the forward strand.
TATAATTTTGCTTTGTGACATAATTTAGAAATTTCTTAATCTGCAAAAAAGGCAAAGCTATTAAAAATAAATCCTCCAATCAATTATCATGATTTTAAAAAAAACTAAATATATTACAAACATATTTTTGGCCCACAAAAAGAAACTTCAATAAATACAAAATAGGGCATATAATGATTTCATACAGTCATGTGACATTTCCCCTCCACAATCTCAGGCACGTGGTATCTGCATAATGCCTGCTGATCACCATCATTCCTTTAAAAAGCAGAGAAAGAAAAGCTTTTACAAAAAGGGACTGGTTAGAACTAGCATGGCATAAAGAGATACAGAAGTAGGAAAATACACCCAAATCTTTACCTATTAGAAAGGAATTATGATCAAATATTCCCTGACAAATGAATTACTGAACTGATACGTTCTTTCGACTTAACTGTTAAAATATATATATGTAAATTAAATTAGACTCAGGTATAAATTGCTAATGATAGGTTGTCTCCAGGGACAGTGAAACTTCTCAGCAAAAGCAGAGCAGAGATGCCTTTAAAATCTAGTCCTACCCCTTCTCTGGGGGAAAAAAAAAGCAGGCAAGAAGAGACCCCACATATTCACTTCATAATTACCAACTTACTAACCTACCTAATATGATTTTTAACCTTAAAATCTTGGTATTTAAAAAAAATTCCCAAAACTATTTCCAAATTTACTTAACTCTAAGTACTTAAATTATTTTAAAAGTACCAAAGGGTGGATAAAATTGATATCTAATTTCCATATTCTGTTTTGAAAGAAACTTTAAAATGTGTATCTTTCAGATATTACACAGCACTTCACAACTGGTACACCGATTCCACAAATGTCTTCAACATTTTACAAATCTTACCAAAGAATCACTGCTGTAAACATGAAAAATTCAAAAGCAAAAGATGAATCAAGTTCACAGATCTCATCTTTTCAAATCTATCTGACCTATCCTGCTTTTTCACATCAAAATGCTTTCTTTAATTACATCTTGCAAATAAATGTATTCCATGAGAGAGGGACTTAGAAACAAACATATGTCTGAAAAGGCAGAGTGACTGTCGGGCTGAACCTCAGCCAGCCTGCAACCAATCAGGTAAGCTTCTCATGATAGCCCCACATCACTGATGTGAACTGAATCCAGCTTTTCATGTTCTGTTTCTTCTTTGGGTAAGTTTTAGTTGAAAAAGGTTGCGCTATTCACAGGACCAGACACCACTTTCCCTACCCAGGAAACTAGTTAACTCAGTAGAAGAGAATGACCAATCTTAATAGGGTTATGAAAAATAGAAAGGGAGAAAAGAGCCTTATACTCAATATGGTGAGGAAAAAAATAAAAAAGTCAATGAGACAGCTGCTTCCTGCACTGCACAAAAACACACACGTGAGCACACGCACACTCACAGGCAGTCAAGAGACAAATTTTTTTCTTTTAGTTAAACATGATCACAATTAGGAATGAAATCCTGGCCTTCCTGTGACATTCAGCAGTTGGTGCTAAGTCAGAGCCTTGACCTGCCACACACCATTTGCCATCTCTTACACTGGAACTCAGTTAATAGGATGCATTCTATCTAGAACCACCTATGAAAAACGTGGCCGAAGAATGGAAAGCATTGATCTGAATACTAGGACATATAAAGGGCACTGGTAATCTGAGGTATCTTCCACTTCTAGGACTTGCTGCTAAAAATCCATCCTATCCAGTCACTGTGCTGAACTGCTAGGGAAACCGCTGCAGCCGAGTGGACCTGCCAGGAGGGAATGAGCACCGGTGCTGAGGAGCACATGTGAACACTGGAGCAAGGTCCACTGCAGGGCCACTTGTTGGACTGGGAACAGGGTGCCCCTCAAATCCCCATCTATTAGTTTTTAAATCTTCTTTAGGAAAAGGGGAGAGGAGTGCTAAGGAGGAAACAAAAATAGAAAACACCGGGCTCCCCACTTGCCTGCAAACACACAGACACACTCAGTTAGGGGAGGGGAAGGGAGGAGACGCATTATTGGTACTTGTAGCTGCGGCACCTGTTACTGTGAAGCCTGTAGGAGGGGCTATAGAGCTGTGGCTGGGCTGCAGGTCCTTAGGAATGCCACTGTGAGAACTCAGCTGGTGGCCGAAGGCTGCGCTGAACTGAGGGAGCTGCTGCTTGGGAGAGGTGGAAGCCATTAGTTCAGCAGAAGGCCCCATGCCACTGAAGCTGGTCTGCGGTAACCCCGGAAGCACGCTGGAGCTGCTGGGGGTCACGGTGGCGAAGGCAGGCTGTGTGGTCTCTGAGTTCGAAGTGGTGGGTGGTGTGGAGAGGGAAGTGGAAAGAAGATGTCCATCTGCGCTGAGAAGGTTGCTAAATGGAGAGGGATCTCCAAGGTTGACAGGGAGATTACCCCAGTGAGTTCTAGGGTTGACCACTCCTCCAAGTGGCACCTCGAGTTGGGTTGGGAGCAAGTGCTGTGCCATGATGGGCATCTCTGTTGAAAAGGTAGCTGCCATATTATCACCAGAGTAAGATGTTGTGTGGGGAGAGGTGATATGGTCACTGTAGGGAGACGGCACGTGCTCACTATCATAATGGCTTCCATGGGGCGAGGAGTGTGAATGATCACTGCTGTATTGCTGTCGTGAGGTGATTAGGTCATCTGCCTTGCTCAGCAGCTGGGCAGGATGTGGCCTCTGGGAGGCATGGCTGCCATCATGAAGTCCATGAAACTGTCCTGGGAAGGCTCTCTCCCCAAGTGCACTCTGGCTGATCAGAGTGGCAGAAGTAAGGCCAACGTTGGCTGGGGCAGAGAACTGCCCCTGGATCTGCCCTGCCAGGGGTGTAGGTGGGTTAGACAATGTAGCAGAACGGAGGAGGTTCTCATCCAGCTCTAGACTAGAAAAATTATCATGTACTATACGCCCATTCAAGAGCTCCCCTAAGTCCGTATTTACTTCTCGGCTCAAGGACTGGATTCCTGAAGCTCCAGTACCTGTGGAGAACACCCCTATTCCTCTATCTGACAACTCCTGGACTGGCACACCGTCTGACTGGGCAAGGACCCCAATGGTACTCAGGCACTCGAGAGAAGTTACAGCCTGCAAAGCCCGTTCAAGCTCCTCGGCCTCTTCGGTAGTCGGGAGGAGGTCTCCATTCTTTCCTGAGTCAACAAAAGCCATCGAGAATCAGTAGAGTTTTTACCTGTTCTATACGACAAAGAATCATACGTGTGAATTTATTTTAAACAATATTAAGTTTCCAAGATGTGTATTAGAAGGAAAAAGTGAAAAGTTAATATGCAAGATAGGTCTGAAACATTTGCTGTCCTTAAACTTAAACCATCATCCTGAGTTTATTTATGATACTCTCAAAAAACATCTAATACAAGTATAAAATGCTTAAGAACTCTAAGTATTACCAATTTAAAACTCATGATAACTACTTGATTAGACATGTTTTAGCCTAAAATTTTATTAGCATCATTAAAATAAAAAACATGTCAAATCTGATTTGGGACAAAGGCTGCTTAGAGCAGGTCTCCCTTGCTTTTCTACTCCCAGATTCTTCCTGCCAGACAGCAGCTGTGGACTAGAACACAGAAGCTCATAGATAAATCTTAGCACAACACTGAGCACTCAGTGCACTTCACAGGTTACCTTCAAAACGCTTCTGTTTTATTCTCTCATCCTTCCCCAGTATTTTCTATTTTTTAACTAATTTGCATAAAATGAAAGCCTAATAACCTATTTTGGTTTCATTTTATTAAAAAGATCTGTTATTGGCCAGGTGCAGTGGCTCATGCTTGTAATCCTAGCACTCTAGGAGGCTGAGGAGGACTGATCACTTGAGCTCAGGAGTTTGAGACTAGCTTAAGGGAAGAGTGAGACCCCCGTCTCTACTAAAAAAATGAAAAACTGAGGGAAGAAGATCCCTTGAGCCTTTGAAATTGCTATGAACTACAACGCCACAGCACTCTACTGCGGGCAAAAAAGTGAGACTCTGGCTCAAAAAAAAAAAACCCCAAAACAAAAAAACTGTTGTTAGGAACTTGATTAATCACCAAGAAAATATCTGATTTTTATTTATTTATTTATTTATTTTGCAATTTTTGACTGGGGCTGGGCTTGAACGTGCCACCCCTGGTATATAGGGCCAGAGCCCTACTTCTTGAGCCACAGGTGACACCGAAAAATATCCAGTTTTTTTTGCAGTTCTTGGCCAGGGCTGGGTTGGAACCCACCACCTACAGTATATGTGCTCCACTACTTTGAGCCACAGGCACCACCAAAAATATCCAGTTTTTAATGGTGAAAGAAACATTCTTGGGTGGTGCCTGTGGCTCAGTGGGTAGGGTGCCGGCCTCATATATGGAAAGTGACAGGTTCAAACCCGGCCCTGGCCAAACTGCAACAAAAAATAGCCAGGTGTTCTGCAGGCACCTGTAGTCCCAGCTACTCGGGAGGCTCAGGCAAGAGAATCGCTTAAGCCCAGGAGTTGGACATTGCTGTGAGCTGTGATGCCATAGCACTCTACCGAGGGTGATATAGAAAGGCTCTGTCTCTAAAAAATTAAAAATGAAACATTCTAAGGGTATATAAAAGATTTCTCCTTAAAGCACTGGGAAATTGGTGGGATTAAGCAAACTTTTGTTTTGGAAAAGTACACTCCAACTGATGTACAGGGTGGGGTACTAAAATTAGGGAAAGTTCTAAAAGACCTCAATAAACTCATGTTAAAATATATTTGAACTCATGTTCAAAAATAAAGTTATTCATTTTAAAGAGACAAAGTGATAAACCTTGCTATTAAACTATAAGATGGCTAAACAAATCGCACATTCCTCTTCTTCTAAAAAGGGAAAAATAGCTTTAACAGTATTACATTTTCTATCTACAATCACAGACATTGTATTTGAGGAGAAAAACTTCAAACACATCTTAAAAAACCATTTCCTGGCTCAGTGCCCGTAGCTCAGTGAGTAAGGGTGTCAGCCACATACACTGAGGGTGGTGGGTTCGAGCCCAGCTGGGCCTGCTAAACAACAATGACAACTCCAACGAAAAAAAATAGCCAGACGTTGTGGTAGGCACCTGTATAGTCCCAGCTACTTGGGAGGCTGAGGCAAGCCACAGCACTCTACTGAGGGCGACACAGTGACACTCTGTCTTAAAAAACAAAACAAAACATTTCTCATCTTATAAACTCATTTTTAATACTAGGCCCTTGAATCAAAATATTGATGATACCTTCAAAAAAATCAAAATCTTGTAAGTCATCAGGTAGCCGTGGCAGGACATCTGAAAAGTCCTCCTGGTTCAATTCCAAGTCATGTGGAATGTCAGTGATCTCATTGGCAATGTCATCCGGCAACTCATCAGCACTCAGCTCTGGCGTGGACGGGCTCCTAGGGAAGACGGCACAGATGGAAAAACGAACGGTGCAGGTGGTCCTATGGCACCCCCTTTACCTCCACACAGTGTCACTGAGTCAAGTACATCCAACAGGAAAGAAGCTAATGTCTTTTAGGTTTTTTAGAGTCAATTCAGATATGGAAAATCTTAACTTTAAATGTCTCCTCCCTTATCGTAAGAGAAGGATATTTGAAAGCAGAGGCACTGCAAGAAAACAGACAAACATGGCATTCTTTTCTGCTACCTTTACCCACATATCAGTAGTCAACAACCATTACTAGATAATATCTGTATTCCAAATTAGTAGAATGAAGTCCGGCGCAGTGGCTCATGCCTATAATCCCAGCAGTCTGGGACACTGAGGCGGGTGAATTGCTTGAACTCAGGAGTTCAAGACCTGCCTGAGCGAAGCGAGATCACCATCTCCACTAACAACAGAAAAAGTAACCAGGCATTGTGGTGGGTACCCAGCTACCTAGGAGGCTGAGGCAAGAGGATCATTTGAGCCCAAGAGTTTGAGGATGCTGTGAGCTACGATGCCAAGGCTCTCCTACCAAGGGCAACTGAATCAGACTTTGTCTCAAAATTAAAAAAAAAAAAAAAAAAAAAAAGTAGAATGAATCACAATTTGGTATATTAAGTGTGTCAATACTTTCTAGAGAACTGTCAAATCTGGGGTGGTGCTGGTAGCTCAGTGGGTAGGGCACTAGCCACATACACTGGGGCTGCTGGCAGGTTTAAACCCAGCCTGGACCAGCTAAACAATGATGACTGCAACAAAATGATAATCAGGTGTTGTGGTGGGCACCTATAGTCCCAGTTACTTGGGAGGCTGAGGCAAGAGAATCGCTTAAGCCCAAGAGTTTGAGATTGCTGTAAGCTGTGATGCCACATCACCCTAGCAAGGGTGACACAATGGCACTCTGTCTCAAAAAAAGAAAGAAAGAAAAGAAATGTCAAATCTGGCCAAAATAATACTTTTAAAATGACATACTACATTTTGTAAAATAAATATATTTTATTTAAAATGAAATAACAGGTAAAATGAAAATGCTTAGCTGAAACAGCAGCCTGATTTACCTGGTCAAATTGCTCAACACTGCCAAAATTAATAATGCATTGTATTTCTGATGGTATATTTCCATTGGAATATATATGAAATTTCTATCTAAAATTTAAAAAGCTGAATATATAATTCTCAATTTAAGCATCTTTTCTCTTTGTTATAATCGAAAGTTTTATTTTAGATTTAAATACAGCCCAGATATAGACAAAATTTGTACCAAACACTATAAAAAGTCTAGGCCAGTGGTTCTTAACCTTCCTAATGCCGCGGCCGCTTAATACAGTTGTTATAGGTCACGACCCACAGGTTGAGAACCCATGATCTAGGTGGATACGCTGATTGGCTTTTGTAGCCTAGTACCTACTTCATGATGATCACATGAAGCTTGATGTTCTGAGAATAACCAAAAACATACAGAAAAAGTAAATCCTGGTGTCACTGACCGGATCTGAGAGGTCTCCACTGGCAGTGAGACGCTGGTGGGCATGCTGAGGTTCCCTTGGGGGACTGCAGGGGGAATGGGTTTTTGGGGTCGACGAGGTCCACGCCGTCTCTTCTTCTTGTGTTTTTTGGTAAGTGCAGGAGGCTTGGTTTTTTTCCTGGGTTTCCTCTGCTGCTGGTGCTGAACTTTACGGGAGTTATCTCCTCTCAAGAAATTATCCTTTGGAATGAATAAATGGGTTTTTAAAAACTGGGTTTATTTAAGAAAAACCTAATGGCCATCTTAAAAAATATTTATATTTCTTAATATTCTATACAATGCTTAAAACATCCTGTATGCCCAAAACTATATATGACTGCCAGGAGCAGTAAGCTCACACCTGTAATCCTAGCACTCTGGGAGGCTGAGGTGGGAGGATCCCTTGAGCTCAGGAGTTCAAGACCAGCCTAAGCAAGAAGGAGACTCCCATCTCTACTAAAAATAGAAAAACTAGCCTGGCGTTGTGGTGGGCCTCTGTAGTCCCAGCTACTTAGGAGGCTGAGGCAAGAGGATCACTTGAGCCCAAGAATGAGGCTGCTGTGAGCTATGACACCATGGCACTCTACCCGGGACAGAGGGGGAAAAATCTATGTATGACTATAACTAAATGAACAAAAAATTATTCAATTCACACCCAGCCTCTACAACTGTGAGAAACAGATTTCTGTCATTCACAGCCACCCAGTCTACAACAGCACAAATAAACTGAGACAACATATTCCATCAATTCCAAGATCTACATTTTTAAAATATCTGCAGTTTCAAAGCATTTTACACTTGCTGGCACATTACAGCTGTTCAGCCAGGTGACGGTCCTTACAGTCGGCATGGCCTACACATGCCCAAACACGGTTCCGATTTTTGGTATTGGCATTTTGAATTAAGGTATGTGTACTGTTGGGCTTGGCTCAAGGAGGAACATTTGGAGGGTATGCAAAAAGGTACAAAGCAGCAGGGCATAAAATTATTAGTAAATACTCATTATTGAAGAAATGACCACATTCTTGTTTTTTTTTTTTTCTTTTTGGAAAGCAACAACCAGTAAGTGAGAAAGGAAAATAACTAGAGTAGATGAAGTTATATTAAAAACTGAAGTGTGGGCTCGGCGCCTGTGGCTCAATCGGCTAAGGCGCCAGCCAAGTACACCTAAGGTGGTGGGTTCGAATCCCCAGCCCGGGCCCACCAAACAACAATGATGGCTGCAACCAAAAAAATGGCCAGGCGTTGTGGCAGGCGCCTGTGGTCCCAGCTACTTGGGAGGCGGAGGCAGGAGACTCGCTTGAGCCCAGGAGTTGGAGGTTTGCTATGAGCTGTGATGCCATGGCACTCTACCCAGGGGGATAGCTTG
>CAUYQV010102211.1:0-12458 GCA_963574575.1 Galagoides demidoff
TTTGAGACAGAGTCTCAAGCTATCCCCCTGGGTAGAGTGCCATGGCATCACAGCTCACAGCAACCTCCAACTCCTGGGCTCAAGTGAGTCTCCTGCCTCAGACCCCCAAATAGCTGGGACCACAGGCACCCGCCACAATGCCTAGCTATTTTTTTTTTTTTTTTGGTTGCAGCCATCATTGTTGTTTGGCGGGCCTGAGCTGGATTTGAACCTGCCACCTTAGGTGTATGTGGCTGGCACCTTAACCACTTGAGCCACAGGTGCTGAGCCACAAAATAGAATCCTTTAGACATAAAGTAAAACAAGCAAGTTACTTAAAAAGGGGAAAATTCATTTCAGCTTGGAGGAGGCTAAGGTGCAACTTTCTTCAGTCATCCCAAATTCGGGTTCATCTAACCCCAGCCGCCTCCACCACGCTGACCACGTTTGACCCCAGTGAGATCAAAATCGTGTACCTGAGGTGCACTGGTGGTGAAGTCAGTGCCACATCTGCCCTGGCCCCCAAGATGGACCCTCTGGGTTTATTTCCAAAAACAATTGGTGATGACATGACTAAGGCAACCAGTGATGGAAGGGTCTGAGGATTACAATGAAACTGACTATCCAGAACAGACAGGCCCAAATTGAAGTGGTATCTTCTGCCTCTGCCCTCATCATCAAACCCCTCAAGGAACCACCGAGAGACAGAAAGAAACAGAAAAACATTAAACACAATGGAAATATCACTTTCCATGAGATTGTCAACATTGCCAGACAGATACAGCACCAATCTTAAGCCAAAGAACTTTCTGGAACCATTAAAGAGATCCTGGGGACTGCCTGGTAGGTGGGCTGCAATGTTGACGGCCACCACTCTCATGACATCATAAATGACATCAGCAGTGGTGCTGTGGAATGCCCAGCTAGTTAAAAAGTACAATGGAAAAAGTTTCAATAAAGGATCATTTGACACTCCCCCACCCAAAAGGGAAAAATTCATTCTGTTTGCATCAGACTTTTTATAGAAACATTTAGTCCTAAACTAAATAAGAGATTCCTACCACATTCTTAGACAAAATATCATCTTCATTCACCCTTGGTATCATTCAAATATAAAGGATTTAGGGGATACATATTTAAACATTCTTCTTAAATAAAAAGAAGAAACCCCTAAGCTATCATCAAATGGAGTCCAGCTAATCAAGAAATTAATTAAGAAAATAGAGAACCAGAAATAGAGACACACATCTAGTGGGAGTAGCAGTTAAGTGCTTGGCAGTGGACTGGTGCTGGGGTTAAAAACACAAGTAAGGCATTTCTGTCCTCATGAAACTTAGCCTAGTGAAAGATTCAGAGATATCAGTCAATTAGAGTATAATGCATTAATGTACTGCATTGTAGATTAGGGGAAAAGGTAATTGTACATAGGGTAACTGAAACCCTGGACTTGGAAGATGAACATGTAGAAGATAAAAGTGACAGAGACGGCTCGGCGCCTGTGGCTCAATCGGCTAAGGCGCCAGCCATATACACCCAAGGTGGCAGGTTCAAATCCCCAGCCCGGCCCGCCAAAACAACAATGATGGCTGCAACCAAAAAATAGCCAGGCGTTGTGGCGGGCGCCTGTGGTCCCAGCTACTTGGGAGGTGGAGGCAGGAGACTCGCTTGAGCCCAGGAGTTGGAGGTTGCTGTGAGCTCTGATGCCATGGCACTCTGCCCAGGGGGATAGCTTGAGGATCCGTCTCAAAAAAAAAAAAAAGTGACAGAGAGGACCATTCTAGCAAGGGGGAGCAAAGTACAAAGATTTAAAGATTTGAATTGGCAGTGGGGAATGGTTGTGTGATGGGGTATGCAGAAGTGCAGAATGTGGATTTGGAAAGTTACAAGCAGCTTATGAAGGAATGTGTATACAAACGGTCTTGATTTGTGACAGTTTAACTTATAATTTTTCTGACTTAACACATGGTACGAAAGTGATATTCATTGCATAGAAAACCAAACTTCATGTACCAATACTACCATTTGGTTTTTCATTTTTAGTACAATATTCAATAAGTTACATGAGATAGGCAACAGGTTATTATAAGATACATTTTGTTGCCTCAAGGGTCTCGTGGAAAAGTGATGTCATGGAGAACAAGCACGCTTATTGAAATTGTGTTTTATTTATTTATTTATTTATTTTGAGACAGAGCCTCAAGCTATCCCCCTGGGTAGAGTGCTGTGGCATCACAGCTCACAGCAACCTCCAACTCCTGGGCTTAAGCAAGTCTCCTGCCTCAGCCTCCCAAGTAGCTGGGACCACAGGTACCTGTCACAGTGCCCAGCTATTTTTTGGTTGCAGCTGTCATTGTTGTTTTGGTGGGCCAGGGCTGGATTCGAACCCGCCATCTTAGGTGTATGTGGCTGGCGCCTTAGCCACTTGAGCCACAGGCGCCAAGCCTGAAATTATGTTTTAAATAAAGGTGACCATCTGCTCACTCAGACAAAATGGTAAGCCTTCTGTATTTGCTGTTGGTTTATATAGTCAATCTTGTGCACATGTGCTATCCAGCAATGACCTCATTAACATTCATTACAATCCCTCTGCACATGCCCATTGGACATCAATGACTCCATTAATCCATTTAAACATCTTATGACCACCTGCCCTGTAAGTAGTTCCTCATTGGTAATCTGATAATCCACCCAAAATACACCTTTAAGCATAACCCTTTCAATATAATCTGGTTTAATGTAACTTAATGAAGAACATGTTGTCAGTTATGACTTTCTTTGTTCTTATCTGATGAAGCCTGAGGCTACGGGGGAAAGAGATTATTTGAATGTCTGTTCTACTGACCATGCCATTTGGAGGTAATTTGAATCTTCAAGCAAAGCATAGAGAAACTTCTTGGGCATACAGGAATTTGTATGCAAACCTCTGCTTCCATGTAGGCCTTAAGTCAGGGGGGTTTTGCTGGAGCCTTTTATAAGGAATTTTCAGGCTGGACTTCTCAAAAGCTTTTCATGAGCCCAGGTTTCATCTGGGCCATTAGATACCTGTATGCATTGGGTAAATTCCTCTTCTCTTGAGGTCTCCTAGCACATTTCCATTCCTGGACCAGTCAGCAAGTGACCTTTGTCACTTACCACAGATCAGGAAAGGTTACTGATGGCTATCTGGCCAGTTTTCTGAAGGGCTTTTTCATTGGCCTTATAAAGTCAACCCTAATTCCTTAATGCAGTCTGGAAATGCTACTGCAAAGCCTTGATCATGTTAGGCCCGCAACTAACCTGACCACATGGGATTCTGCCTCAGTTTATCACAAGTGTGCCTGCACAGTCTTTTCACTGCTCTCTCTCAAATGGCATTTTGGCTAGAGGCATATAGGTGTTGCACCTATGCATTTTGTGATAGATAATGTTGTCCAAACCTAAGTGTTCTGAGCATGTTTAAGGTAGGCTGAGCTAAGGTATGCTGTTTGGTTGGTTAGGTGTACTAAAAGCATTTTCAACATAGCATATTTTCAATTTCTAATAGGTTTCTGGTGACCTGTCCTTGTCCTAAGTTGCAGAGCATCTAAGGGGCTTGATCTTAATCCTGTTGACATTGAAGGGTTTTAATGAGGAAAATGACTAATTTTTGCATTGAAAAAATGGTTGTTTGGGAATGGGGCTCGGGCATGGGAGGGGGAAATGGGGAGTTGTTGCTCTGTTGGAATAGTTTCAGTTATACTTGATGAATAACTTCTAGACATCTGCTGTAAGCATAATTTCTATAGCTAACAATGCAGTATTATTTACTCAAAAATTTGCTGAGAGGACAGATCTCATGTTAAGTATTTTTACTGTAAGATAACACACAAAAGGACACAAGGAAACTTGAGAAGGTGATGGATATGTTTCCCTACCTTGATTATGGTTGATAGTTGTCATGGCTGTATTGTTATGTCCTGACACATGAAACTGTATACATTAAATATGTGTGGGGTTTTTTTTTTTTGAAGGGTTATGTCTCAATTATACCTCAATAAAGTCATTAAAAAATCATTCTGGCATTAGGTTGGAGAGGTTAAACAAATTTGTAGAAAATCCTGAAATGTCATTTTCTGGAGGTTGTTTAGGAGCGGTTTTGCCTGGAGACAGGACGTAGGCTTCTCCCAAAGAGCAGGACCCGCCTCGTGGTTCTCCCCAACACTGTCATGTCCACACGCCCTGCACAACAATTCTGTTGTTTCCTAGTTCAAATGAAACTTTGCATTTGGCATTTCAATTTTCCTCTTGCCTTTGTCTTAGATATGCTTCTTTGATTTCTGTATAGCTGCTTCATTTTGTCTTGTTTAGTGTCATCTTTTGCAATTTTACAAGCAGTGAGGATGCTGAAAGAACGTGATACCTATCAAGTTTGTTTTCCCTGGCCAACCTCTGTTTTTATATAACCTTCATTCTTGCCATTATAGTCCTCTATTTGTTCATTATTTGATAAGTTCATATAACATTTTATTCCAGCTAATTGGAAAAGGAATGCAGGACTCAATAAAACATCTATGAGTAATGTGTTTTAGTCATTTTAATAGGAGTACAGGATTTTGACTGTGGAAGGTCAGAGCTAGAAGTGATTTTTAAAGTTTTTGATGATGATGTTTCTCAAACTTTAATATGCATATGCATCAACTGGGCTTCTGTGTAAAATGAAGATTCTGTCTCAGGAGGTAGGGGTAGGTCCTGAAATTCTGCCTTTTTAATAAGCTTCTAGGTGAGGTCAGTGCTACTGATCTACAAACCACACTTTGATAGCAAGATACTGTGATACAAGTAAGAGGACCCAAATGTCCTATTCCTATAATTATATAATAAACACAACTTAGAAGTTTTCTGTTTGGCTGTATCTTGCACATGAACCATGAATCCATTAGGACGCTCAGGAAATGCTTTTTTTTTTTTGAGACAGAGCCTCACACTGTGCCCCTGGGTAGAGGGCTATGGCTTCACTGCTCACAGCAACCTCCAACTCCTGGGCTCAAGCGAGTCTCCTGCCTCCACCTCCCAAGTAGCTGGGACCACAGGCGCCCGCCACAACGCCTGACTATTTTTTGGTTGCAGCCATTATGGTTGTTTGGCAGGCCCGGGCTGGATTTGAACCTGCCACCTTAGGTGTATGTGGCTGGCGCCTTAGCTGCTTGAGCCACAGGCACCGAGCCAGGAAATGCTCTTGATACAGTTTGCTGTTTAAATTAAAAATAGACAATTTATTTCTGAATATTATGTGGATTATACCTAGGTTAATTCTACTGGGTGAGTAATTTTTTTTTTTTTTTAAATCTCACAGTGTTCTGTGATAATACCATTCTCTGGTGGCTGGGGTTGCAGGGGTAAGTCCCTATCTCTAATTATGCTCATGTGGTAACTAACTTACCCAAGGTAAAGAAAAACTAGTAGTTTTACTAATCTGTAGTTATTTCTGTAGTACAGAAAAATACTCAATGTGTTATAAAAATAAAGCCTAATATTATATGGTATCATCAATTTAACGTTCTTTTGGAAGAAAAAAGCCCACATGTAATATTCTAAGTTCAGTAATTTATATTGAATTCTTACAGAAGCCTAGGTCAAATAGCAAGTAGAGAGCAGGTAAAATGGATCTAATTATTGGCAGACATTTTGTTATTCAATTAGGTAGCTATCACTTTGCTTTAGAGGCCAGGTACCATGACTCACACCCATTATCCTAGTGCTCTGGGAGGCCGAGGGTGGTGGATTGCTTGATCTTAGAAGTTCTAAATCAGCCTGAGCAAGAGGGAGACCCCATCTCTAAAAATGGCCAGGTGTTGTGGTGGGCACCTACAGTCCCAGCTACTTGGGAGGCTGAGGTAGGAGGTTTGCTCAAGCCTAAGAGTTTGAGGTTGCTGTGAACTCTGATGCCATGGCACTTTACCCAGGGCAACAGAGTGAGATTCTGGCTTTTTTTTTTTTTTTTAAATAGCTTTAGAGGTATTTGGAACCCATTTTTTGACATGCTTGTACTTCAGTTAATTTTAACAGAGTTTTCTCATATCTGATAAAAGGGCTTGTTTTGGCTGAAAGGGAGTGGCCCTTGGTTTTCTTTTTTTCCATGCATTTCACATACAGCCTGCGTGTGATAGTAATGAAGTTGCATGGTAGATTACTAACCTGACTCACACATGTGGAATTCTTCATTTGCCATCTGTGCCTTTTGTCACACTGACAAAGGCATCAGAAAGGTGCAGAGAGAGTGCACAGTTTCTCCTGAAAGTGTCACAGCTGCCTCTTCTCTGTTGCATCTATTATATTAAGATTCAGGCCATGGGAGATATTCTCTTTATGGTGCAAAGAAGTGTTATTTTGGCTTTACCCAAGGTGGTGGTTGTTTTTTTTTTTTTTTTTTGGTCTCAGAACATCTGCAACTCTCTCAGGATTGTGCTGTGCACTAAAAATAAAACAACTATAGCTGTGATTCACCTCGTTTTCACTGAGTCAGGGCTGTAGATTCTAGGGAAGATTCAGTGACATAGGAGAGTTGTAAAAATGGAAATAAAATTGCTGAATCTGAAATGAATTTAGAAGATGATCATAGTAACTTGTGCATGCCAAAAATCAAGCCTAATATCCGGGAGCTCTGACGTCCAGATTTTACAGAAGGAAATCACGTGAATGTTGTGTTGTTACAGCCCTTGTGGTTACTGGAACCCATAGGGACCCTTGATATTGATCCACTCACCACAGATATTTGCATGAGGAATGATATGTATTAGAGTTTATGTTTAAAAGAAATCAGCAAATAATATCTCCTTAAATCAGTCTCACTCAAAACAATACTTCTAATAAATTCTCAGCACCATTCAATCACCTTTATGGAAAAAGAAATTAAAAACCTAGATAAGGATGTGATTATCCAGCCCCGGTTAATGAACAGACAGAAAACTACAATAGAAAAACTCTCTGGCAGAAAACTTTCTCTCAAAACTCTAAAATTTCATCTTTAGAAATTAATTTGTATTGGCCTTGCAGGTTTTGGGTAATTCAAAAGTTTCACACTAAAAATACAAACATGCTTTCAAGGCACAGGACATTAAAAATGAAGAAATTGGATTTGTAGCTGGTTGGAAGGCTGTGTTCAAACAGTGCCTCAGGTGTATCTCTCTAGTACCGTGACTTTGAAATGTTGGATTCAACATTTCAATATTATTTTATTAAAATGACATACTCATTACATTGGAAAATGATGAAGCCAGGAAACAGCTAATACATTGGATGATAGAATTAAAATCTAAGTGATCTTAATTAGCTGGAATAGGAGATGGAAGGCTAAATTTAAGAAAATGAAATTTCCTAATGCTAAACATAAAGTCCTACATTTTCTTAGGTGGCAAAACAACTACTATCATGAAGTCTGCTCAGAATGTAGCACATGTAAAAACATCTTAGGGGTATTGTTGACTGTAAGCTTAAAATAAGTTGACAGTGTGGGGTAGTTGAAAAAAAAATCAAACAAACAGAAGATATTCCAAAACAAAATCCCCCTCAAACTCATAAAGCATCATTGGTCCTATCACAAAGGAAGCTATATCCCTTTTTCCCTGTAAAACACATGCAGTGGATAGTGTTTAATGATAACTATTACACTGTGAAAATGACCACCGGGCAGGCGGGCCCAAACTTTTAGGGCTACACTGGAAGAAGAGTTGTCTTGGGCCACACATGAAATACACATGCACTAATGAAAGCTGATGAACACAAGAAAAAGTCCGTGCATAATTTTTGTGATATCTACCACCAGAGATGGACAAAAAGTCCCCACATACTCTGCATGCAGCCCACAGGCCACCCTTTGAACACCTTACTAGATTATAGCCAGAGAAGGGTGAATTGAAGCCACATCACATGAGGCATAATTGAGAATGGTCCTGGGAAAGAGGAAGACAGAAATGTGGATGGACTCGATTCTATCTTTAGAATAGCTGAAAGATTGTCTTGTAGAGGAATTATATTAATATTCATTCTGGGAAGCCTCAGAGACAGGGAAAGCAGCGTGACAGTGCTAGCAGCATACTTTGAGATGAAGAAGAGGATCCACCCGGAGCTGAGGAACAGGACCCCGGAAGCGGTTTGAGAACTTGTCTTGGACAATTGCAGATCAGATGATGGAAATGTTGAGGGCTTAACAGCTGAATTTGTGAACTTAGCGTTCCTCAGTTTAATAACTGTAGGCTTGATTTCAGTTTCCAATCTCCCAGAGATACCTAAATTGAAAAAGCCTGAGCTCAGTGAAAATAGAGTCTTTGGAGGTCTGGATGTACTAGTAGAAAAACTTTCCAATCTCAAACGTCTAAACTTAAGTGGAAATAAACGGAAAGATATCAGCATCTTGGCACCTTTGAAAAAGTTGGAGTGTCTAAAAAGCCTGGACCTCTTTAACTGTGAGGTTACTAACCTGAGTGACTACAGAGAGAGTGTCTTCCAGCTCCTGCCCCAGCTGAACTACCTGGACGGCTATGACTGGGAGGACCAGGAAGCCCCTGACTCAGATGCAGAAGTGGACAGTGTAGATGAAGAAGGAGAAGATGAAGAGGATGAGGGTAGTGAAGAGGAAGAGTTCAATGAAGAGGATGAGGAGGAGGACAGTCTGGGGGAGGAAGAGGAGGAAGAGGAGGAAGAAAACTGTAAAGGTGGAAAGAGGAAGAGAGAGACCGAAGATGAAGGAGAAGATGATTAAGACCCCAAATGACCTGCAGAATCAGAACTGTTCAGTATTGGTTGGATTGCTCATGGATTTGGTAGCTGTTTAAAAAAAAAAAAAAGATAGCTGTGATACAAACCCCAGGACACCCACCCACCCAAAGAGCCAAAGAATAGTTCCTGTGACATTCCACCTTCCTCTGTTTAGTCCCTCTTGGTAATCCACCACCAAGCTTGGGGACTTCACCCCAACCAAATTGTAAGCCTTCTTAAGTTTTTGTGTAAGACTCTTGCTGTAGCGTGGATAGCTGTGATTGGTGAGTCAACTGTCTGTGGCTACCAGTTACGCCGAGATTGTAACAGCATTTTTACTTTCTGTACAACTGAAAAGCTTTGTAAATAAAATCTTAACATTAAAAAAAAAAAGAAGAAGGATACTTTGATTAAAGCGTTTTCTGCAAACACATCACTAAATGTTCAATTATTTGTGCAGGGACTTGTCAACTACCTATCAGGGATCTTGTGGAAGATATTTTATGTTTAATGCTTTCTGTTACTGTTGATGAACTTTTTTTTTTTTTTTTGAGGCAGGGTCTCACTCTATTGCTCATTCTAGTGTGCAGTGGTACAATCATAGCTCACTGTTATTTCCACCTTCTGGGGTTAGGTGATTCTCCTGCCTCAGTCTCCTGAATGTCTGGGATTACGAGTGTGAGACACTGTGCCAGGAGAACACCTTTAAATTGAAAAGTCTTTACAAATATAAGGGACTGGATTAGGACACCTTCTACCCACCCTGTAACCTTCCATCTCTTTTTGTTGTCCTTGTAACCAGGAAGTGAATTCTCATGAGCGAGGCATTTCTCTGGAGTTCTTGAGACACTAACCTGGTTCACCTCTCAGGTATACTGAACATATCGGCATTGGGTAGGAGGTTGGAGTAGATGTTCTGAAATGGCCCATCCATCTCTAAATGCGTAAGATGACATAAACTACCTCTGATGGAAGCACAGTAAAGCCAAATTCATTCTTTATTTAGACTTAATGCAAGAAGTCGCAATAAAGCTGGTTTTGCAGGGCCAAAGTGTATCATTAAGGGAATTGACAAGGGACCAGATTTTGGAATAGATAGATCAGTGAGTTTAAAAGCATAGCAACAGAAAACCCATGATTTATTGTCAACTAAAGCATATACTCAGGAAAGTATAATATGTTATTTGGTCATTTTATAGGAAATTTATAGTAAGAGGAATTTACCTTAACCACAGTTCATGCAGAACGCTTGGGGATTTTACTTGTCTGCAAACTCAGTGTGAGTTCACGGTGTGCTTTAGCAGCAAGAAAGCCTATGCTATTTTTAAACACAATAAAAGATGTTTAGTACACAGTATAACAGAGACAGCATCAGTCCGTATCTGACATATATAAAGTACCATGAATTAAGGGGAGTATTGACAGTATAAGCAAGATCATTTCTCAAGTTAAATGAAATACAATAGAAGGAACTGAATATTTTTTCTGCTTGCAAAAGATATGATTTATGATAAACCTAATCAAATATTTTAATGGCACTTAATGTCATGTAGAAGAATGATTAGACTTACACAGTTGTAGCTCCAGAGAATTAACTAGAACAAATCATAGAAGTTGAAGGGAAGGAGGGTTTGGCTCACCCCCAAGTACATCTTTCTGATAATTGCAAAGGGGTGTCTCTGATCTAGTATACTCTGTGTGTATACCGACGATGATGACTTACCTTCAACCACTCCCTCCGTCCGTGTGCTTTGCCATGTAACCTTATGGTGCCTGCTACTGTGAGCAGCCCTGCCCCTTAACTCTGGGCTGAACCAGGTGAATTGCTTGGCCAGTCGGATGTTTGTACCTGTGATACAGCAGAAGATTGAAGCAGGTGTGCATGTTGGGGGTTGTTTTTTCTTGCTTGTTTCCTAGCGCCATGAAAATATCCTTGTGCCCGACTGTTGGAGGATGAGGTGGACATGGGGCAGAAAGTCACCCTAATCATCCCTATCAAAGCCTTTGTCAATCAGCTAAGGGCCAGCTGATCTCTATGCATCTCAGATGAGTACGCTAAGTCCAGGCAAGTCCAGTCTAAACTGCTGACTCATTTATTTATTACAAGCTAAGTAAATGCTTATGGTTTTAAGTTACTGCATTTTGAAGTGCTTGGCTATGTAATATTCCTATGCTAATAGGTAACTGACACATTCTCTGTGGGTTGGTCATGTTCAAGAGATGAATGGCCATCGGTCAAAATTATTATAGAAAAGGATATTTGACTTAGACGGACATAGATGAAATAAGTTCCAAAGATGGGTCCTTCCTCAGAGACTGCAATGGTATTATTTATATAACAAGTCACACTTCATTAGCAGTTACTATCTGCCTGACATTTATACATATTACTATTTACTTCTGCGAGGTAGTGACTCTGATTATTCTCATGATGCTGTTAAGGAAACACGCATAGGTCACACAACCAGTAAGTGGTGGTGGATCTAGGACTGGAACGAAATGTCTGGCTCCAGGAACCAGCACACTGTGCTCACACTGGCCCATGAGCTGTGTCCCACATTCCTAAAGCCCATTGGAAAGTCGGCATTTATATCTCCATATATGGAGCGGAAAAATTAATCATTGTTCTCTTAAATGCAGTTTTATGGCTGCAGGAAATCCTCTTTCTCCCTTTTGCTTGATGTGTGACACTTGTGTGCGTATTCATGGGCTGCAGGATGATACTTGGGTGCACGCATGCGGGACACACTGATTAGATCTGTAGTTATTATACCTGTCACCTTGAACACTTATCATTTCTTTGTATTGTGAACATTCAAAATCCTGTCTTTTAGCTTTGTGAAAATGGACAACTAAATTAACAATATTTTCCCTACAGTGATACAGATCGCTAGAACTTGGTCTTCTCATGTAGCTCTAATTCTGTACTGTTGTCCCTATTCTCTCCTCCCCTGACCCTCCCCAGCCTCTAATAACCTCTATTTAACTCTCTGCTTCTGTGAGCTCATTATTTTCATCTCTTACACGTGAGTGAGGAGGTGTGGCACTTGTCTTTCTGTGCCTGACTATTAACGCTTTTTTCGAGGCTCATCCATGATAGTATTTCATTCATTTTTATGACTAAATAGTATTTCATTGTATATTTATGCCACGTTTTCTTTTTCCATTTATCTGCTGATGGAAATCTAGATTGACTTCATGTCTTGGCTATTGTATATAGAGCTGCAGTGAACATGGGGGTGCAGATAATACTTAGTATTAAGATTTCTGGGTTGTATGATATTTACAGTTGTAGTGTTTAGAGAAATCTCCATAATGTTTTCCATAATGGCTATGCTAATTTTCATTCCCACAACAGTATTTCTTAACGTTACGTTTTCCTCTGCTAGATATAAGAAAGATTTTAAAACACAAGTTATTCTTTCTCAATGCTATCTTTAAAAAACTGTAAAAAATGAGTTGGATAGAATTAAAAAGATATTGTTAGTGGTTAGTACCTTGATAGTCACTGCTTTAAGCAGACTTCTTGACATTCTGTGCTTCTTAGATATAGCTTATTTTTTTTTTTTTTGAGACGGAGCCTCAAGCTATCCCCCTGGGTAGAGTGTCATGGTATCACAGCTCATAGCAACCTCCAACTCCTGGGCTCAAGCGAGTCTCCTGCCTCAGCCTCCCAAGTAGCTAGGACCACAGGCGCCCGCCACAACGCCTGGCCATTTTTTGGTTGCAGCCATCATTGTTGTTTGGCGGGCCTGGGCTGGGGATTC
>CAUYQV010102212.1:0-46051 GCA_963574575.1 Galagoides demidoff
CTAAGCAAATGACATGAAATTTATGTTAACCAGCTTGATGAAAGTATTTCAAATTGTATATGAAAACAGCACAATGTACCCCATGTTTGCATTAATGTATACAGCTATCAATTAATAAAAAAAAAAGAAAAAAAAAAGAATCACTCGGTAGAAAGTCCCAGTCAACAATAAAAAAGAAAGATGAAGTAGAAAACCTGAGTCAAAATAGGATAACTTTAAAAATGTAAAATAATATTGCTAAATAAGTATCAATGTAATTGTTACAAAAATAAACATAAATGTATTAAAATTTCCAGGAAAAAGAATCTACCATAATGGAGAGAATAAACATGATCTAAGCATATGATTTCTATGGGAAATACACTTAAAACTAAATAATACAAAAATT
This sequence comes from Galagoides demidoff, assembly GCA_963574575.1. NCBI lineage: Eukaryota > Metazoa > Chordata > Mammalia > Primates > Galagidae > Galagoides > Galagoides demidoff. The sequence continues at coordinate 389 of CAUYQV010102212.1, forward strand.
TCTGGACTTATAAAAGGTCAAGGTAATAAGAGGTAATGAATATGGGGCAGTGCCTGTGGCTCAAAGGAGTAGGGAGCCAGCCCCATATACCAGAGGAGGCAGGTTCAAACCCAGCCCTGGCCAAAAACTGCAAAAATAAATAAATAAGAGGTAATGAATATTTAAAATTAAGGATATCCCAAGGAAGAGAAATACTATATATTGGTAATGATGATTGATTAAAACTTGAAAATAATCATGAACATATATAATTTTAATAAACAAAAACAATGAAAGAATTTGGAGAAATAAATTCATTCATAGTTATACTTGCATATTTTTAATCCCCCCAAAATGGACTAAGTTAATACACCAGGCTCATTAATAGAGGGAAAAAAGCACACTGTTCCATCAATAAATACAAGAATGCAATTTAAAATTCAACCCTAAGTTACGTTGTAAACTCATGTTAATACCAAAAAGTAAATTAGTAAATAAAATGATCCTGTGTTTGGAAATATAGAATCAAAACTAACACTGTTGGGATCATTAAGAGAATTCAACAAGTTTGCAAGTCAATTTATTTACGGGAATAAGATCCTTCTCCATCAGAAATAATTACCCAATAATACAATAGAAAAAAAATTCCATTCATAGTATGAAATATGTTTGTAAAGAAATAAAAATATTCTAAAAGGGACAAACAAGATATTTTTTTTTTTTGCAGTTTTTGGCCAGGGATGGGTTTGAACCCACTACCTCCGGCATCTGGGGCTGGCGCCCTACTCCTTTGAGCCACAGGCGTCACCCGATGAACAAGATCTTATGAGAAACAATTTAAGCTTAATCAGACAACATCAAAATTATGATTTTTGATTAATTCAATATATTTATTTTTAGAATCTATATGGGAGAATCAAAGTCTACAAATAGCTAAGCAGAATTTGAAAAAGCAACAAAGGTGGGGTTACTCCTTGCTGGACACAGAGGCAGTCTCGACAGCACTCTGAGCATGCGCATTGCGTGATGCTCATGGCATAGACAGGGCAAATAGGACAACGGAACTTGGGAGTCGCCTGTGGGTAACTGCAGGACTCAGGGATGAGATTAAAATACACATTTGGCAACCTGTATGCCAGGGGAGGGGGACCTTTCACATAACATGCAGTCTTCATGGACGCACTCATGTACTCAAGTCTGCAAACCAGTGGAGAATGATGGATTGTTTTACAAATTGTGTTTAAAAAACAGTGGTTTATAATATGGAGAAAAACAGTCTTATGTTATAGTCACAAGTGAACTCCAGACAGATTTTTAAAAGATACTGCATGTAAAATAATACACCTAATAGATAAATATGGCGGGACTGTATTTTTAATCTGATGCAGACAGATTCTAAACCCAGACTTGAAAAGCACAGGTCTCAAGGTAAGAAGTGATACACTGAGGTTACATCAAAGTTACATTTTCTTTTGAAAAAGCACAGTCTGGACAAAGAACTCAGACAAATGAAAGACTAGAAGTTATTTCTAGCATCTGAAGCGTCGTGCGCTGTCACCTTGAAGGTGCCGGGCTCTCCCGCACATCCACGGGAAACATGCCGAGAGGATGGATGTGTTAGTGAGAATATGGCAGATAATTCCTAGAAAAGCAGAACCAAATGGCTAAGATGTAGATAAAGAGACACTGAAATTACCTAAAAATAAGACCTCATAATGGCAAAATATAGAGAGGAAGATGCTGCCAGCCAGCAGCTAGACGTGAGGAGACAGGAGTTTCTGTGCAGAACCAGCCCCAGTGGTGGCCGTGACTCAGCAACCTCGTTCCTCAAAGTTGATGGCTCACTGGCCAAGGGTGCGGTGTGGACAAATGAAATTCACTGGACAGGTTCTGGGTAACACTCGGTTGGAAGCCACAAACTAGGAACCCACAGAGTGATGGGCAGGCCTCGATCAGGTGTCCCTGACCCACCTGCGCGTGAGATGCTCACGTCTTTCCTCCCAGAAGAAACTGACCGTCTGAGAATTTCAGCAAGTGCCCACATCTCCCAGCAAGGAAGAGGCTGGGCGGCAGGGAGACCAGCGTTTTCTCCAGAGTTGTGCTCTTTGAATTTTATTATAGAAAACTTCAAACATAAGCAGAAAATTTTAAAAAAGGAAAGCTGTAGAAGGGGCCCTGTGGTCATCTCTCAGCTTTCACAGAGAGAACACCCGCCAACTTTGTTTCTGCCGAGCCTCCGCCCACCCCCCCCCACCTCGTCTCCTTTTACTTTGGAACAAAATTCCAAAAAGAATATCATTTTGTCTTTAAGCATATAATTTAGAAATATAATTCCTTTCCCTTTTGAATAGAATCCCTTATGAATGTCATCCTACTATTATAACCCCACTCCACGAGTTTCAACAATCAGTTTTTGCCATCATTAAGCACACTGCTTATGTCTGGAATGTTCACATTTCCCTGCGTGTTCTGAAATTATTTTTAGTGATTTGTTTGCATACGTACGTGTGTTTGCCTGCACACATGCAGGTGCGGCCATCCAGTGTGATTGGTTTACCTCCTAAGTCCCGTGCTGGCTTTATAGATTCTCCCCCACATATTTTTTCTTTCCATGAACCATATTTTTTCGAGAAAGCAGGGTGTTTGTCCCTAGCTTCCACAGTCTGGATTTTGCTGGTTGCATCCCCATGAGATAATTTGGATATTCATATGTCCTCAACTTCCTGGAATTTAAAAGGTCCAGAAGCTTAATCAGATTAGTGTTTCAGTTTTAGTTTATTTGAGCAAAGGTGTTTGATAGATTTTATTTTTTCTCTTGTATGAGTTACCCAATATCTGGTTGTGTCTCAGTTTATGTCACCGGTATCGACGATGGTTGCCTACACCCGTTAATCCATCAACATTTACAAACCGTAATATTGAAATTTTATGATTTCTTACGTATTCATCAGCTGGAATCATTTTGCAGAGGGAAACTTCCCCTCAAAAACTGTTGGGGTAACTGTGGATAAATTCAGACAGGAAAAGCGAAACCCCTTCTTTCTGCTTTTCAAGGTGAGTGCATCTATTCCCCAACATCCTCCAAAGACAGTGAGTGTGTTATTTTTTCATTATTATTGTGAACGCACAGACTTATGTCTAGTTGATGTTTGCCAGTGAGTGGCAGATAGTGTCCCTGTTAATCTCAGACTTGTTTTCTGAGGATGTTTCCCATGACCCCGTTGACCTCTCCAGAGTTCCTGCAGGGAGGGCTGAAGAGGTTTTCCAGAATCTTGCTAAACGTTTTCTGTCCAGACTTGGAATCAGCAATTTCTCCACAGTCCCTGCTTCTTTTCATGGGAAATGGCATTTAGACCAGCTTCTTTTTTCTGTCTCTTCTTTCTGTATCCTGAACTGCAGAGCTGAGCAAGTAAGGAAGCAAGCAGCCCCGCTACAAACCATTGTGTACACAATTACGTACAAAATGGATACTCTGTACTTTGTAAGTACAACTAGCTATTAACATCACGGTTAACCCAAAACATTAGAGCAGGTGCCAACCGCGAGGAGAGCAGGCGGAGAGATCTGAGAAGAATTAGATCATTAAAAAAATAAAATAGAAAAGAATCAGGCTCGTGTTTATGGTCTGAGATGTATAATTAATTTAACTTTTTTACACCTGACAGTCAATAAGTGAATAAACAGCATTTTTTAAAGGAGAGAAATATAGACAAATCCATACAAAAACTAGGTCAGTCCTTGCCGGTTGGTGGGAGACGGGGAAGTGACTGCTAATGGCTGCTGGGTTTCTTTATAGGGTAATAAAACCTTCTGGAATTAGATCGTGGTGCTGTCACTGTGTTTGTGAAAATACTAAAAGCCACTGAATTGTATACTTTATAAAGGTAAATTTTATGGCATGTAAATTATATCTCAATTTAATACAAGGGAAGAAGCCCTACCCAATCCTCACGTGCTCTGTGCCCTCCTGGAAGCACCCTGGAGAAAGGCACAAGCAGGTCGGGCACAAGGCAGGGGCGGGCGACCAGACACCTGAGTGTCTGCTACTGGACTTGGGCCACCAGAACTGGGGACGTGGGACCCAGCAGCAGGGCTCACACGCTACGGTGCCGTGAAGGAAGGCCCTCTTTGTGTGCCGTGTAGGAAGCCAAGGGAGAGTGACGGCACGTTATCCCACACGCGTTTCTAATCTATTCATATATGCACACATATGCAACACCGCCTGCTTCTCCAAGTCGCATATCTACCTAATTGCATATATCAAACACATCGGTGCAGATGTCACCGAGAGGCGAGAGCAGGAGTGACACTCAGTCACAGAAGGGGGAAGTGACAGTGAGGTGGGGAGATGGAGTCCTGTCTGAGCCGAAGGCGGAAATGAGTCGGTGACAACCGAGGACTGGGGAGCCCCCTCTGCACCTGAGGTCCAAAGAGAAAATAGGCACAGAGCGGAGACCTCAATCCAGTTCCAATTACCGCCGACATTTCTCTCAAAGTGCATCAGAGAGATGGAAGGATGCGCTTAATTCCCTGCAAAATGCCTTCACATGCTTTTTTTAACTTCGGCTGTTCTCAATATCCTTTTCAGAAAGGGGCTGCTACCTGCAGAACCCTCTTCCTCTCTCAGCCTTACCTTCCAGCTCCTAAACTGCCCTGATTCTCTGGGTTCTTATCTTTCTTCTCTTTGGAGAGCAAATTTTCCCTTCTTGGCAAATCACTCACTCTGGCTCCTACAGTTCTGTTCTCCGTCTAACCCTCACACAAGATCTACACACAGAACAGTGCAGGATCCAGGGTGGGAAATGCTATTTTCTACCACAGGAGGGTAATAACTGATGGATTCTTACAGGACTCCCGTCTTGAGGGTCCATCCCTCCGACTCCTGCAGCCCACTCCCTATATTAAATCCCATCTGTTGAAAGCCTGTGTAGGTTTTGTTTCTCTGACTGAGTCCTGGTGTCATAACATTTAGCACCAGAAATAGTTTCAGCACCACAGGAAATAGACCCTCAAAAACTGGATTCTGGGATAGGGATGGTCACGTCCTTAAACGCAACTCTGAGCTCAGACGTGTTGGACGGTGAGATGCCATCGGGGTTACAAACACGACCTGCGGCTGCCCGTGATGAGCTGGCCTGGCTCTGGGGTTGCCGGGCACCAAGGGCTGTCCTTTAACTGTTAGGTTGCCACATGGTCGTAAGGATCCAGGGCAATAGTTATCTTTTTACTACACTGTAGAGTTTACAGGAGAACAATGACAAACTCGGGGCTCTGAAGGCTCCCTTTAAGTCATGGTCAGAGAATCAAAGAGATGTCAGAGCAGCCCTAAAATAATCCCTTTCTTTCTTTCTTGCCACTGTAGGGAAGAACTTGCTGCAAATCGGAACTGAAATCAAATCCATTTGTGCAGGCCGGGGAAATGCAAGTTGAATGCACGTTTCTGCTGACCCTCCATGTGACGATCATACAACCGGTTTGGAAGAAGGGGAATATTGCAACACACAACGGGGACATCTGGACAGATTTAGATAAAGTCGAGACCCTTGAGCTCCTGAATCTCTCTCTCTCTCCCCCTCCAGCACGAGTGGCCCCTTATGTATGAGGAGAGCAGCTCACTGAGCCTCGTTTAAAGACTTTGTAATACCCGAGAGAGGTGACCTGCAGAGGGACGTCTATTTCCCCCAGATTCTCCCTTTATCTATAACTGAAGTCAGAGCTTTCTATGCCTCGGAGGGTAAGTGTAATGTGGGCTCTGGGAGGAGGTAGTTTATACTATGAAAGAATCATGAGATTTTGCTAATTTTCACCAGCAGAAATGTGAGGAATGTGTGGAAATGAATTTGAAGGGTGTCAGACCAAAGAGGATGGAGGATAAATTGGGATCAGGCCACGCTTGCCAGTCTCTGTGTCCTCACCAGAGATCTCAGATTTAACATGTGAGCTCGAGAAGCTGAAGAGTTTCCAACAGTTTTCTTGATTGAATGGTTAAAACTTGGACTCCCTGACGACCTAAATCCATCCGAGGTGCCACACCTCCCCTGGTGTGATGCAGAAGGCAGCGCAGACACAGAGAACCCAGGAGCACAGGAGACTTGTTACCAGGGTCTGAACCGCCCTTTCCCTGTGACCCGCCCGAGGAGGCCCAGACGACGTTCACGGGGAAATGTGTTTTCCGGGGAGCAGCTGTGTTCTCGGGAAGCTCTTTGGCAAGCTTGGAATGAGGGCCGGGGCACCACCAGGACGGGAATGATGGAGCCTGAAAAGGAGAGGCCAGAAGGCAGCAGCCAAGGCACAGAGACATCGGACCGATGTGCAGACACTCCTGCCCACAGGCGACCTTAGCTGTGACTACTGATCCCATCTCTGGTAGGAATGCAGTGTGTGTAGAAGCTCACTAAACATTACTCACCATGGAAAATACAAAAAAGCTTTAAGTTCTGGTGGGAAAACCCCAACTGCAGAGGCCGTCACAGTGAGCCAGGCCCCTCACACGGGTTCCACGTTGCACCTGTTTGTAGACTCAGAGCCCTGGACTGAAGGGCAGGGCACGATCTGTGCTGTATGTCCCTGAAACTCACACACAGGGGTACACTGTTGTCAGGCCTCTGAGCCTTTCTCAAGGGGCCCTGCCGCTGCTGCCTGCGTGAGACGCCCTGGGGAGAGAGAAATGACCTTCTTCCCGGTTCCTGGACCTGCCTCTGAACTGATGCTCATCTCTTGGAACCCAAATGCCATTGGAACCCCCAGTGATGGTACTCAGGGATGAAGGGGCCCATTGGCCCCGTGGTTGTGCCCATTTCCTTTGTGTGCAATGGAGTGGGCATTCGGGACCACTGGCAGAGCCCCATGGCTCCCCAGACTATGGGGTGGGAGCTTCTGTGGCAGGACAAACTAAATGGAAAACCTCGGTTTCTCCTCTGAACCTGCGAGAGTGACCATGCCCAGGCTGGACCCTGCACTATCCTACATCATCTGAACTGTGAGAGTGACCATCCCCAGGCTGGACCCTACACTATCCTGCATCATCTGAACTGCAACAGTGACCATCCAGGCTGGGCCCTGCACTATCCTACATCAGAGACCCTAGGCTGGGGGCACCAAGATTCCTGTTTTAACAAACGTCTGGATGATTCTGAGGCACAGTCGAGTCTGAGAACCACAAGACTGAGCAAGGAAGAAGGACCAGAGCCCGGACCGTGGCCGGCAGATTCTGAAGGCCCTGCTTTCTCCACTGCTGCAGACGCTCCCCCGTGGGAGACGCTGCTTTCTGGACGCACTCAAGCCCAGCGCATCCTTAATTTTCCAGACATCCCCTTACAGCACAGTAACTGCCCTCTCAAAACACCAATATTGGAAAAGAGCAGAAAATTGTGAAAAGGCCTGAAGAACAAAGTTAACGGACGTCTCCCACCCCCCACCCCCGCCGCACAGCAGGGCCCTCTCGTCCATAAAGGAAGGCAGAGTTTCCCATAAACACTGTTTCCCCTCACTGGCTCTACAATGCGATTTGATTTATAAAAATTCAATTTACACAGAAGTTTCAAGAGAGACATTTATTGTGGAAAGTGGGGTATTTGACATTTGGTTCTAAGATCGATAAGCCTGGGGGCCGTTCTGGACGGACGCGGCTGTTCTCACGGCTCAGCTGTGAGTACAGGTGGAGGCTTTGTTCTGAGGCGGCCTCGGCAGACCCGACTTCCCATTAGACGCGATTAGGTCAGCGGTGAGGGACACACCGCGGAGGCCCAGCACCCAGCCAGCCAGTTTCAGGAAGTCTGTAAAGTGTGTATTTACAGAATTGGGCCAAATTGTTACAGGGAAGTAAAAAAAAAAAATCAATCCTCTGATCTGTCTATTCTTGCAGAAAGTCTGTCATACAGAAAATGATCAATGAACACTGCTCAAAATAATGATAATAATGATAAAATAATAATTTACATAACTGTCTTCCCAGCTGGAAGATGCAAATAAAGGAGGAATTAATAATGAAAATTGTTAGGCTCCACCCGCTTGCAGGGGTGGCTGCTCCGAGACCGGCTCTCGAGAGCTTTAATTTCAGAGGGTAATAGCAGCGGATTTATCTCTGTTCGCAGACTACACGACATATAGATTTTCTAAAATTCTGGAGAAATGCTTGAAAACACACATTTGATTCTTCCTTCTTCCCTCCAACTCTGGGGAAGAAAATGTTACCCAGAAAATATGCCAGTGATGTGAGAACCGATGTAATATAAATGTCTGAAAATATGAGACATTTTTTATTTTTTGCAAAAATTTGAAAAATATCACTGCCAAATAATCTCTTTAAAGGCATTAATTTGTAGAGATACCCAAGGCCTGGAGGAAAATGAGTGTTTCCAGGAGGCCCAGGCTGAAGAGGGCGGCCTGTCTTGGGGTCACTGCCCGTGGGGAAAGTCCAGGCACGGCATGGGGTTATCAGCTCTGAGAGGGTAGGCAGCAGCGTGGCCAGTTCGGTCATTACTCTCAGAGCAGTGGGCAGCTTCCTGCTCACAGCCCCAGGCTTCTGGGGGAAGCAGGCCTGAGCACGACCCGTGTCCATGTGAGTGCCACGGCAGCCATGACAGGGGCTGCAGAGCTGAGTGGTGCCCCTGCAAGGACTTGGGGTAAAGCAGCTGTTCCCACACAGGAAGGGGACTCACCCCACCAGGGCTGACCTCAGTGACTTGTGTGGTCAACAGAAAGGGAAGTGTCCATGCTGGTGAGGCCCAGTCCCAGCTACTGCCCTCCCCTCTGTGTGGCGAAATCACTGTGTGAGTTTTCACAGCTGTGCTCCATGGACGTGGCCTCATCAGATGGCACACTTTATAGTCTCACCGTGCCTTTGGGTCCTCTACAAGCTGCCATTGCATTGGCCGGTGCTGAGGTCCCATCTGAGGCCCAACAGAGATAGACTCACATGGCAGCTGGTGGCTTTTAACACCTGGAGGCCCTCAGAGCAGTGGCCGAGGGCCCTGCTGGCCGCTGCCTGTAGTTGTGTCCAGGTACTGTGCTGGGCCCTCTCCTGAAGGCAGCCCAAGGGGTGGAGGCTCACTTCTTCCAGCCAGGGAGGGGAGGCCCTCTCAGCCGGCAGGTGTCAGAATCTTTGGTGCTGTGATCACCAGGGTGGTGTCCCGTTACCTCTGACACATTCTATTTGTTAAAAGAAAGTCAGAGGTCCCTGACTCTGGGGCAGGCTCTGTATACCCACAGCACTGACCCTGCACAGACTGAGGGTCAACAGAAGGCTGAGGCTCAGTGGGTGGTAAGGGAGGAACCAGTGGAGATGCTGGTCCTTGCAGGTCAGTCAGTTGCTGACCTGTCCATCCTTTCAGTTCTTACTGTAGGCTGGCAGGGAGCCCAGCCCCTGGTGTGTGGATGAACCCGCTGCTCCTTCCAGGCCAGGCTTGCTCCTGTGGGCAGGAGGCACAGGACCTCAGGGGCACATCTTGTGAGGCAGGAGGGGAGCTACTTGCTACCCACACATCTGCATCCTGTTTACCCGTTCATTCATCCCACCTGCGCTTGCTCCAGGTTGGGGAGGCTTCTCGACGGACAGAGCCCTCACAGGAACTTGAATTCCACAGGTGCTCAGGGCGGATGGCAGGGAGCACACAGGGAACAGGACACATGATAGTTAATGTCATATGGGAGTCAGGGCTCTGCAGAGGTCTCGGACAGGCAGCACGGATTCTCCAAATTGGAGTAGGTGGAGCCAGGCAGCCGCTGATACGCATGGAATACAGCCAGTCCTCCAGGAGGAAGGGGACGACCCCACCTTTCAGAGGACTGGGAGCAAGAAGCCAGCAGAGGCCGCAGCTGCTGCCCGCCTGAGGGCTCTTGTTAGTTTGGACACCAAGACGGAGCAGATGAGAGGCAAGAAAACAATGCAGGGTGCTGTGGGGGGGAGAGGAGGTGGTGTTTCCACACATCCCCGTGGGACCAGAATTGTGCAACATGGTCAAACAGTGGCAAGCAGGTCCAGTGGCCACGTGGATCACCTTCCGGAGAACCCAGAGTTGTGCCAGGTGCACAGGGAACAGTGGTTCTGCTGTGGGCTCAGGTCAGTCAGGCCACCCGCAAGATGGGTCCCTGGACACTGGGAAGTGAGCAGCGAGAGGGGACAGTGAACAGCCGGCACCATATACTGGAGGTGGTGGGTTCAAACCCGGCTCAATCAAAAAAAAAGACTAACGTGAACCAGGGCAGAGGCCCTCCCCATTAGGGGTTAGGTCAAGTGGTGGCAGGGCAGTGGCCAGAGGGGTACTCTGAGGGGACACGACCATGGTGAGCTGTGCTGATTGCATTTTGGTTACAAACAGGGAAGGAAGCATTGACAGTGTTAAAGGGAGATAAACAATCTTCAAAGACATAAATAGAACATGTTCTCGAGCTGAAGAAATGCCCAAATCTGCATATCAAAAGCTCTCATTATCAGGCAAACTCGATGAAAGACCAGCACCTCAGCGTGGTTGACACCGTGAGTGGTGAAAATAATAACCTTCTCAGCCCAGAGACAGGAAAAGGGAGCAAGCCAGACTGATTCCCATGCCTGGTGCTGGAGACTCGCAGGCGTCTGAAGCAAACAGCTCTACCTGAATGCCGTGTGTCCACCCCAGCCACACCACTGCTCTCTGCCGAAGCTTCCGGAGAGGGAAGAGGAGAGAGAGTGCCCACGCTGGCATGACTCCTCTAACGCGATGCCACCAGCCCAAAGTGAATAAGGCAGGGCAGCCCTGTGCTGGGACAGTCTCGTCCATGTGACGGTGGGTTCCACCCACATAATCAATGTCCTTATTACGGTCTTGCAGGAAGAACCATGGTGACTTAAAACTAACGGTTTAGCTGTACACAAGCATGAGGGCCCGCGGCCATGCGACGGCAGTGGGTGCTGGGCTCCCAGAGGCAAAGCCGGCGGTGGGAAGGGAGACCCCTGCCCAGGTCCTCAAACCCACCTGTCTTTTCCACAGAAATGAGGAACAGAGAGACAGATTCTCTGCCTGCCCTGCAGGTTTCCAACCCAGTGCGACCACTGATTTTTGTTTTACTAGCTGAATGGGCGGATTCTTTTCTGTCTTCCTTATGGGCTGAGTGGCTGCCGTCTACAAAGCCATGGTCCCTAGACATACCACCCCGTGGCCGTGAGCTCACATCCAGCATGTCTGAGCTCTGCAGAGGAATGTGGCCGTGGTGGCTGTGGAGGGGACAGCTGCTTAGGGCCGGTGAGAATTGGAGCAGACCTGGGGGAAGGGCCTTACTTCTGTCTCAGGGAGTCCTGGGGGCTCCTGTCTCCTTTCCACGTTTAGTCAGAGGGTGGCGTGGCTAAAGGTGACCGAGGGAGGTACTGGCAGGGCAGGGTGGCGTCTGAGTGAGACCCAGACACCCTGCACTGTGGGATCCACACAGCCCTGGCCTCGTGTCCCAGCACAGGACAGCTGTGGGCGGCACTCACGGCCACCAGCTCTGCCAGTCCTCAGATTCCCCACAGGGAGAAAAACGACCAGTGAGGGGTGAAAACGGCTCAAAAGTAATAAACAGAATTTACTTGGCTTTCCTTCTCCCTCACGCGTGGGCAAAAGGCTGGGCTTCCTTCCTGCTTCTCCTCCCAGGGTGAAATCCCCCCGGGAGACTGTTCCCCTGCAGAGTGGGGTTGCCATCGCCCCAGTTTCCAGCTGTAGCAGGTGGACAAGACAGTTCAGAGCAGGAAGCCAGGGCCCCACCCTGTGCGGAGGAGTCAGCCCATCCCCAAAGCATCCAGATGCAAATGGGTCTTTCATTCCCATCAGGCTACAGTTTCTTTTTTTCTTAATTTGACAGAATGAAAAGGAATAGGGTTGATTGGTCCTTCTAACTTTCAATAATGACTCAGAAAAGATAAATATGAAAGACTTCAAATTAATTCTAAGGAGCTTAATTATTTTTTTGCCTGGGATGCATTCTTTCTGAAATGAGTTTCCTGTCTTCTTTATGTTATAGCAGCCCCCTGGCATGGCAAAAGTTTATTTTGGGCTTGGAGAATGAATTTGCAATTAAAAAACTTGCTGTCATCATCATAAGCATCCGCATGGTAGGGGCTCTGCATTAGAGCACAGAGAGCAAAATCAGCCTGATAGTCAGACCAGTCCATCTACTATTTAAAGTTTCCAAGCCCCACAGTGTGGAGGCCAGTGGACAGAGAGCCCGGGGAAGGGCGCCACAGTGACACCCCGTACAGTGATGACACGCTGCTTGGTGACACACTGTGCGTGTCTTCCGGACTGCTGAGAAGCAAAGTTCCACGTAGCTCTTCCCAGGCCCACAGGTACAAATGCAGTCCCTGACACCTGTAGCATTCTCATTTATGTAGAAATAAATTCTGGAATATGTAATAGCTTCCCTGAATATTTCCCAAGATAGAGTTTCTTAGCCACCTGCACCAGGATTGTTGGGCAGAAGAACACCAACACTACCTCACTGTACACATCTGTACACACGCACATCCATGTACATGCACACACATGTACACACTCACACCATGTATATGTACACACATGTACACATGCACACACAGGTACACAAACACATACCTGTACACATGCACATCCATGTACATGCACACAAATGTACACACTCACACCAGGTACATGTACACACATGTACACATGCACGTACCTGTGCACACTTATACCCATGCACACACACAGGTACATATGCACACACATGAGCACATAAGCATGGCACCGTACACAGCATACATGAACACACAGATGCATGCATGTACACACACACAACCCCTGTACATCTGAACACATGTGCACACAACAAGTACATTTGAATACACATGTACACATATACAACACACACACTACCTGTACACACCCACCATACATCCCTCAACCCCTCACACACACTCCCTCCTCTTAGATTGTCCTCATTCCTGATTTGTTTCAACTAGCGCCGAGATTTAGGCTCCATGTGGACTAAATTTGGAGCCAAGTTCAAAATGCCACAACTATAAATTGATTCCCAAATAGGGACCTGCAATTAGGAACAATGAGACATAGAATAATGGCTCCAAATCTAATTTCTTACAGAAAATAAATTTATTATCTCCTAAGGCAGAAAGTCTTTCTAGAGGACCAGTGCTGTGCATTGAGGTAAGACATGACCTTTTGCTGAGCAACAGTCCTAAGTGTTGATGAAAACCATTCTGGCACTTTTTTCTTTTCTTTCTCGTTTTTTGAGTCATGGGTTTGGTGTCATTTCCAGGGCTCTTCACTCTGCCCAGCTCACAGAGTTTTCCTCCCATGTCATCTTCTGAAAGTTCCATGCTTCTGTGCTTTACATCGAAATCTATGGTCCATTTTGAATTAATTTGTATATAAGCTCTGAGGTTCAGGTTGTGGGGATGCTGTTCTTTTGCACGGGAATTTCCAATTGCTCCAGCAGTGTGGCACCTTTCTCAGATACGAATTGGCTACACTCGCATGGAGCTATTTTGAGGTCCATCTTCTGTTCCATTAACCTGTGTTTCTGTCCTCCTGCCGAGGCCACGCAGTCTTAATAAATTACAGTAGCTACATGATGCGTCTCCAGGTAAACGGACTCACCACTTTTCTCTTCATTTCCAATATTATTCTATTTTCTAGTTCCTTTGCCTTTCCATACACATTTTAGAGTAAAACTGGATCTATCTATAAAAATATCTTGCTGGGGGGCTTGCAGCATTAGCCCACTGGGCGCTCTGGCTCACACCGCACGTCTGCACAGGGTCCAGACCATGCAGGAAACTTTGTCACCACCCCCAACTGGGTCAGGCACCCAGGCAGGCGACTGCATCATGGTGGCCATTTAAAAAACATATATATATATGTATATCTTGCTGGGATTTTACAGAAATTGGGTTAAACTAGTAGATCAGTTTAGGGGAGAGTTGTCTCCGTGACAATGTTGACGCTTCAATCCACGGACGTAGTGGGTCAACATCTATTTATAGCTTTGCTTTTCCTCGTCAGCATTTTATAGATTTCGGAGTACAAGTCCTATAGGTGTTGTATTACATTTACACCTCAATTTATCATTGTAAGTGATACTTTCCTGTTTAAAGTTTCAATTTCCACCTGGGTATTGCTAGTATGTAGAAATGCAATTGATTTTTTCGTGTTGACTGTGTGTTCTGGGACATTGATAAACTCAATTATGAGATGTAGGAGATTTTATTTTATTTTTTGAGTAAACAATCATGTCATCTGCAAATAGCACCCATGTTTATATTTCTTCCAACCTGCCTGGTCTTAATGTTTTGTTGCCTTATTTTGCTCTGGCTAGCACGGCCAGCGCTCTGTTGAACAGGAGTGAGGAGGGGAAGTACCCTGGCCTTGTTTTCACTCTTAGGAGGAAAACGTTTTATTTCACTATTAAGCGTGGCATTATCTGTAGACTTTTCTTTCTTGGCGGTTGGTTTTTTATAGACGTTCTTTATCAAGTTGGGGAAGCGCCCTTCCATGCCTCATTTCTGAGAGTTTTCATTATGAATGAAACACCCATTATGAGTGGGTTTTGAATTTTGTCACACACCGTTTCTGCGTCAATTGACAGGGTTGTGATTTTTTTCTTTTTTGCGGTCTGTTAATAATGTTTTGTTGTTCCATTGATCGATGTTAAAATACTGAGCCAATCTCAACCCTGGAATAAACTCCAATTGGTCATGGTGTACAATTCTTTTATGTATTGCTGAACTTTGTTAAGAGAGTTATACTAATCATTATTTTAATACAATTAAAATATTTCCTGTGCATCATGGAGGACCCCATGACACAGTGTTGTAACTTTTGCTCAAGGTCACAGGGAGAGTCTGCTGCGTCTTCCGTGGATTTGCCCTTTCTTCCTTTTTTCCTGGTGGCACGCGAGCCTTGCCTTTACCATCCCTTTCTCTCTAGAGGTTTTCCAAGCCGTACTTTCAGGACAGGTCTACAAGTGACAGTGCCTTTACGTTTCTTTCATCTGAGAGTACCTTGACTCCCCCTCTATCTCTGGAGGGTGTTTTTCCTGGACAGAGAATTCCAGATTGACACTTCCTTTCTTTCCGTACTTGCAAACCATAATGTTGGTTCTTCCTGGTCACCGTGGTTTCTGATGAGAAGTTTGCTGCCATCAGAATGGCTTTCCCCATAGGTAATTTATTCATGTTCTTTGTCTGCCTTTCATGTTTTTTTCTTTGTCTTTAATTTTCAGAAATATGACTCTTGGCTGGGTGTGGCACAGACTGGGAGGTGAGTGGGTTGCTTAAGCTCAGGAGTATGGAACCAGCATGAGCGAAAAAGGAGACCTTGTCTGTACTAGAAAATAGAAAAACTAGGTGGGTGTCGTGGCAGGTGCCTGTTGTCCCAGACACTTGTGAGGCTGAGGCAAGAGAATCACTTGAGCCCAAGAGTTGGAGGTTGCTGTGAGCTGTGATGATGCCACGGACTCTACCCAGGGTGACAGTGAGACTCTGTCTCAAAAAAAAAAAAGAAAATCGACTATGATGTGTACAGCTCTCTGGATCTATCTTGCTGTGATTTGATCAGCTTATTACATCTGGATGTTTGTGTGTTTTGCCAAATGCAGGACATGTCCAGCCATTATTTCTTTGAACACCTCCAGCCCCAAATTCTGTCTTCTCTACTCCAGAGCACCAATCAGTTATTTTATTTCAGTGCTAAAATTTCCATTTCCTGTCCTGAAAGTTTCCATTCTGACCTTTTCTATTTCTTTGCAGAGACTTTATATATTTTTCGTTTGTGTCTCAGACATTCAAAATTGCACTTGGAAGCACTACTAGGATGACTTCCTTAAAATCCTTTTCAGATAGCTCTAACATCTGTGAAATCTTAATGTTGGCAGCTGTCAATAATTTTTGTCTCATTCAAGTTGAGATCTTAATGGTCCTTGGCTTAAGGAGTGATATTCTGTTGAAAGCTGGGCATTTTGGATATTCTGTTATGGGATTTGAATTTCACTTCAGTCTCGTGTGTTAGCAGGCCTCCTCTAAAACGTCTCAGGTGGGAGAAGGTGGGTGCTGCCTCCTCACTGGGTGGAAGTCTGGGCTCTCCACCTGCCCCCCCGTGAAGCCCAGTTTGGGGGACTCCTCATCACCACTGATTGGGGGTTGGAGTTCGTGCTCCTGCTCAGGCTCCACAGATACCACCGGTTGGGAGGAGGAGGAGGGAAGAGTCTGCAGATGGCAGGTGGCCTGGATTCCACTGAGTGGGGGGGAAAGTCCTGACTTACACTAGACCTGCTCCAATACTACCCCATTGGGAGGGAGTTCTCATTACCATTGGGTGGGAGCAGGATGGGGGCAGTGTTACCCATTGGCACTAGGGATGGGGGAGCAGAGGTTTCCCTACTGAGCCGTTCCTGACACCATCCACTAGTGGAGTAGAGGGAAGGGTCAGGGCACCTTGTTATAACCTTGTGTACCATGGTCTCCTGAGAGATGCAATCAATGGGATAGGTAGATAGAGTCGTAGATGTAAATAGAGAGAGAGAGAGAGAGAGAGGAAAGTAGATGGATGGAGAGGTAGGTGAGTAGGTAGGTAGATGGATGGATGGACGGACAAACAGACAGAGGGGTAGATAGATGAGGGTATTTATTAGAGAAATTGGCTCATGTGATAATGGTGGATAAGAAGTCCCACAACAGACTGTCTGCAGCCTGGAGAGCCTGGGACGCCAGGAGTGTGGAGTGGCCCAAGTAAAAAGCCCTCAGAACAGGTAGAGCCGGGGTGTAACTGTGAGTCTAAGACCCGGAGGGTCTGGAGCTCTCTGTCCCAGAGCAGGGAAGATGGTGCTGCAGCGCCAGAATAGTGTGAGCAAGTGAGTTCTGCCTCTGCCTGCTGCTCTGTCCAGGCCTCAGCCAGCTGGATGGCTCTTGCCTATCTGGGGGAGGGTGGGTTCACCTCTCTCAGTCCACTGATTCAAATGCCGGTCTCTTCTGGAAACACCGTGACAGACACATCCAGAAATGATGCTTTATAAGCCTTCTAAGTATTTCTTAATGCAGTCAAGTTGACAACTAAAATCACTCATCACTCTCAGCAAGAGCGGGAATGTAAGCTCTTCTGGGCCCCCCGGTGCACTGGAACCACAGCTCTCCCACAGTGTCTGCTCAGTACAGCAGTAATTGTCTGCATGTGTTCTGTCCTGCCGGGTGACCTGGTCACAGGGAGCAGGCCCTCTTCTGGCCTCCTGTCCTGCCGGGTGACCTGTCACAGGGAGCAGGCCCTCTCCCGACCTCCTGTCCTGCTGGTTGACCTGGTCACAGGGAGCAGGCCTTCACTCAGATATTTTTTGTCCATGCCTGTTGGTGCTTTGAGCTGTTGGCTTCTCGGGTACTGAGTCTGGGATCTCCAAGGCTAAAGGAAAACCCAGAGAACTCATCGCTGCGTTGTTTTGTTGGTCCTGAGGTCCCTGGTCCGTCTTTATTATCTGTATCTTTTTTTCTTTCCTTTTTTTGTTTTACACACAAACAAATATGTGTGTGTACATACACACATACATAAACACATATATACACACACACTATACATACGTATACATATAATTCAAAAATATTAAATGAATACACTTATTTTTTGATACCTGGCTTGAATCAGGGCTGCAAATGTGCCCACAGCCAGAATACCGTTGGTTGTACCCCCTCAGTCCTGGTCTGCAGGAAGAGCCCCTCCCTTCTGGAGAGAGCTATCTCTCCAGAACTCCCTTCTCCCTGCCCTGTGCTCTGCCGACTCCTCCTGGCCAATCCCTTTGATTCCTGGAGTCATCGGAGCTGTGTCCTCTTGGCATGTCAGCCTGAAACTCTGAGTAGGAAGCTTTGGCAATCATAGGCTCACCTGGTTCATTTCTGTCTGAAATCACTGTCCTATGCTGCCCAGTGCTTGATGTCTTAAGAACCATTGTTTCACACAGTTATTATTATTATTTGTCACATATGGGCAGTTTAGTCTGGCCCGTGCTCCTCCATCCCACTCATCCCTAGAAGTTCCTTGTTCATTTATACTGCTGCTCTGAGCCCCCACCACCGCCACGCCACACCCAGGTAATCAATGGAAGCAATCCTAGAGTCTTGTCGGCCTTGCAAGTTAGTAATACTTCTTTCAGAAGCTCAAAGAAACCCACCTTTGAGAATCATTTTCAAAAAGGCGCAGTAAAGGTGGGGTGGGGTGGGATGCCTCAAGTCACAGCAACGGCTCGGGGGCAGAGCAAGGATCTGGATTTTTCCAATTTTTTGGCCTAATGACAACAGCAATAGGATCTTGAAATCTCACAGAAAGCTCCAGGATAGCAGTTCTGGGGAGAAATCCTGTTACCATAGGGATGAGAACTGGGGTGGATTCACTGAGGCCTGGCGTCCCGTCCTGTGCCGCTCTGATCCTCCGAGCCCTCTGCTCTTTCATCCTCTGCTCTGAAGCGCCGGGTGGGTCCTGCTGCCCCGACAGCACTCTGATCTCAGTGTGGGCCTTTAATGTCCTTGTCAACCTACCTTTCCATTGTCATCTTCAAATGCTTTCTCCAAGTCCCCTGGGACGTCTTTATTCCTGTCTTCCCTGCTGAAGTCCTCTCAACTCCCCGGTAAGGATGCCGTCCCCCAGCTCTGCACAGCACCCTAGGGTGCCAGAGCACAGATTGCTGTCCCTCCACTGCAGGCAGGGAAGTGAACCTGTCAGCAAACCCAGGCTCTGCAGAGGAAAGTACAGACCCGGGAACAGTTCTGGGGGAGGGACATGCGGATTGGTCAGCAAGCTAGGCTCGGGGGTCTGCTGGGGGCTCAAGGTGACACCAGAGGGCACCCGCTGCCTGTCCCAGCTCACCTCACCCATGGGAGGTTGGCCTGGTGAGCTCTTCACAGAGGAGAAGCTTTCCTCTGAGAAAACCTCAGGCCACAGGAGGGTCACTGTCCTGGGCGAGAATTGGCAAAAGGAAGGAGGCTGTCCCTGAGCGGAGACCGAAGGGCCTGGGCACCCACGGCAGGGAGGGCGAAGCAGTGCTAGGGACGTGTAGGTAGAACACGCTCCTGACTTCTGGCCCTGAGGGCTGGCCTGGCTGCCAGCCTCGGAATCCAGGAAACTTCTGCAGCTGACCACAGGCCAAAGGAGCCTGAGGCTGGCCCAGGCTGCCTCTCAGCTGCTAGTGACAGCCGTGCTGACAGCAGTGATGATAATTCAGCCGGATGGGACTTTGTCCTGAGGAAGCACTTTCTTAGATGCTATTTCATTTCATTTCATCCAATGACAGTTGTCTAGCCCTCATTGTATTAAAAAAAAAAAATTATGACAGTCTCAGTCTGTCACCCAGGCTAGAGTCCTACGGCATCAGCCTAGCTCACAGCAATCTCAGACTCCTGGGCTCATGAGACTCTCCTGCCTCGGCCTCCCAAGTAGCTGTGACTACAGGTGTGCACCACCACACCCAGCTAATTTCTGTGTTTTATGTAGACAGGATCTCTCTCTTGCTAGTCTCCAGCTCCTGAGTCCATAGGATCCTCTTGTCTCAATCTCCCAGAATGCTAGGATTACAGGTATGAGCCACTGGGCCTGGCCTCATGTCTTGAAATTTTAATTTGACTTATTATATTATACATGCTTACATACTTGCACTTAAACTTTATAAAAATGTATAGAAGCACACTGGGGGGTGTGTGTGTTTCTGTTTTCTTTGTTGCCCCCCCATCATTCCCCCTCTAGCCTTTCTGTACAGTTCTTATTTCTACTTGCATGTTTATATATATACACACACGTACACGCATATGCACACACGTGCACATACACGTGTACACATGCGCACGCACACACACTTACTCCCCTGCACACACACACATATATCCACACACATCCACTGGTGTGCATGCGTGCCACAGGTCTGTGAGTGCACGCACACTTGCACAGTGCCTGTATATGGAAATACACATATACATAGAGAAGCTCAAACATAAATGACATTTTATAGTTTGTCATGGTTTTACAAAAGAAAGTTCCTTTAAATACACCTTTCTGCATCTCTCTTTCCAAGCTCAGCAGTGACCCACACACACCGCCCCATCCCTGGGCAGAGCTGGGGTTTGCTCTTCTGAATGGCTGCTCAGGGCACCCAGTGGGGTCTGCACAAAGCTATTTATCTGCAAGTCCATGTCTCAGCCCCTCAATAGCTGTTGAGTGTGAACCTTGTCACAGCTGCATGCTCCTTCCTTTAAAAAAAAAAGAGCAAGTGGGCCTGGCACCTGTAGCTCAAGTGGTTAAGGCGCCAGCTACATACACCAGAACTGGCAGGTTCAAATCCAGCCCCAGCCTGCCAAATAATAATGACAACTACAACAAAAAAATAGCCAGGTGTAGTGGTGGGCGCCTGTGGACCCAGCTGCTTGGGAGGCTGAGGCAAGAGAATCGCTTAAGCCCAGGAGTTCAAGGTTGCTCTGAGCTGTGACGCCACAGCACTCTACCCAGGGTGACAGCTTGAGGATCTGTCTCAAAAAAAAAAAAAGAGCAAGTGTCACTTTGGTCTTGTTTTTGCTTTTTAAAGGTACGACTTCAAAGAACCCTGGTGTAAAAATACAAAATTCATAACATTCATCATGAGCTCAGGAATCAGGTGGAGTTTGCAAAGTAGCAGCTTGATGAACTGGAGGAAGTTCTGAACCCTTTGAAATGCAGGTTTTAAACATTCTGGCACACAGGGTCTGGTAAAATTAGTGCTGCCGAGACTGCTCCTATTTCTTCTCCTCTCTTTCTTTCTGGACTTCACACCATTTAAGAAGCTGCAGATTATCTATTTCCCTTAATCATGTCTCTTTAGCCCCTATGCCCATGACATTGAGCTTCAGGCTGGAGTGCAGGGGGATGCTGGGTTGTGCAGCCATGGCCTCTGTCCTTTGAACCATAGTTACAGTAAGGGCTGGTCAGGGAACCAGAGGGGACACAGGGCCTGCCCATCCCCCAAACTCTGAAGGATCTTAGCAGAGAGTGTCACCGGCACCAAGGACAAGGCAGACAGAGGGGCCGGGGGCTCCCAGGCTCCTCAGTGAGGGCAAGTGGGCAGCTCTTGGTGCTGGGAGCTCACCCTGACAGAACAGTTGGAAATGCCTGCAGGAGCACACTCTCCTGAGAAACCAGACCGTCTCCGGGGGAGCAGATGTCCTGCAATAACAGCAAGGGCTGCCATCTCTGCAGAGCTGGGCCAGGCAGTTGTAGGAGGCCTCGGTCCAGGATGATGGACACTGCACAGTGGGGCAGGGGAGGATATTGGTCCAGAAGCCCAGGAAAGACAGATCTCACCCCGTTCTCATGCACTGGAGGGTTCCCCAGTGTTCAGAGAGAAAGCCCAGGATGACCTCTGGGGGGCATGGAAGCCCCGGCCAGGCTCTCCTGCTCTCTGCTCCTGCCAAACGGCTTTCCGGTTGCTCTGAACCCCGGCCCCTTCCCGTCCTGCAGGTTCTGCTACATGCTTCTCACCTTTTGTGTCCACATGACAGGGACACAGGGACTCCCCCAACAACCTAGTCATATATGCAAGTTTCCTGTCATGGTGTCTTCAAAAGCACAATGCTGGATTGACTGTTTGACTATAGCTGGTGTGGTGAGGACATCAGGAGCAGAGGTGGTGGTGCAGCTTGGATGGACATCAGGACATCAGGACCAGAGGTGATGGTGCAGCCTGGGATGGACGCCATCCCACCTGCTCCTCAGAGGTCATCTGAGTCATGTGGCAGGTCACCTGCTGTGTCCAGGGCAATCGCCATGCCTGCCCAGTCAGCTGGTCACTAACTCCTGTGGATCCTAGCCTCCTTCAGGGCCTGCTGGTTGGTATTCACACCATCCCCTCTGATGCCCTGTCCCCTGCTTGGCCTCCTGTTCCTGCTCAGCACCCCCACCCTGCCTCTGAGGCCAGCCCTCCCACCCTGCACCCAGGCCTGCCGTGTTACCCCAGGAGAGACCCTGCCAGGCCTTGGGTTGAGCCTGGGCCCCATCACTTCCAACCTCTGTGTCTTCGTGCACCACAAACCCCTTTGCACCCCAGTTTCCTCACATGTGGAGTGAGCGTAATCAGGGCAGCCACCTCCTAGGGCCACAGTGGGACTCCTACTGAGGAAAAATGTCCAGTGCTTATCAGAGGAAAAGAGCCGGACTCTGACAATCTGAAAAGTAAAATAAAGAGGTTTACTCTGAGCCCGGTATGAGTGACCATGGCCAGGAAAGCCACACCCACAGGCCCTGAGTAAGGGGCCTCGCAGAGCTGGGTACAGCTGGTCTCACAGGTTTCAGGGAGATGGGGATTACACGGAAAGTCACACCTCAGTTCACGGAAGGCACACGGAGGCTTGTCCGGAAAAGGTGGGGTATCTCCAAGCAGCGGATTATGTATACACGTGGGTTTACAGAATCTTTGATTTCTAACTGGTTAGAGATGAACCACGGTCTAAAGCAGTGTCTTTCAACTGTTTAAAAATCTCACAGCGCACTTGGACCTATCGTTAAACTTCCACAGCGCACTTAAATTATGTTGATCTACTGGGGAAAAAGGTTAAAAAAAGAATATATTTACTGTGCTTTGAATTTCTTTCAAAAATAATTTAATTAAGGATCTTTTAAAGTTTTCACAGCACACGTAAGATCCTCTCATGGAACACGGGTTGAAATTCACTGGCCTAAAGTCTTGAACCTGATTACCAAGGTGCCTTCTGTTAATCAAGACAAGCCGGCCAACACTCACTGAAACTCAGGTGATCTGTGAAGCAGACCAGCGGCCTGCAGGTGTGGCCACCCCCACCCTGCCCAGCCTGAGGCCTGCTAATGACTCTGTGCCTTGCTGTTACAGAGAATAATGCCAAAGGGACTGGGGCTAGTCAGTGTGCCTGACCTCCTGCTCTCATGGTTGTAACTCAGATTTAAGATATTTTTTAGGGAGTCCCCTTGTCAAGGGAGGTTCCTTCAGTCATCTGGGGGCAGCCTTAGATTTCACTTTGGTCAGCAAGCTGGAAAGTGTCTGCCCTGCAGCAGGCGTCTGGGCCCCAGTGGTGTTTGCAGGTCAGACCACTGCACAGGCACTCATGGGGATCAGCTGCCACACGGCTGTTGTCCTTTCTGGAAGGATCACTCTTGTCCCCCATCCAGAACCCAGAAGCTGAGGCTGCCATGCTGCCTGTGTGGGGAGCAGAGGGCTGGGTGGGGAGATTGTTAGGTTTTGTGTCATCTGGGGACATCGGAGTGGAGGAGAGAGGGCTCGTGTGGACAGGCATGTGGCCTGCCAAAGACTCAGGGGCAAGATAATTTACAAAAAGGATCCTTCTTCAGGGTCTGAGAGTGGGGGTGGGACCTGCTGCTCACAAGCTAGGACACAGGAGCATCACAGGTGCCGTCAGAGTAGTTCCATCTAGAGAGGCTTTGGAGGGAGGCTGAGGATCTGGGCTCCATTCTAGCTGTGGAGGATTCTCAGCTGAGAACAGAATCAGAGCCTCCTGGGGCGACTGGCAGGGAGCTGAACCTTGGGGTGTGTTTTCACACAGGGGTGCCCGGGCTTCATTGTGGGGAGTTTCCCATCCAAGTAGCAATGAGCACAGTTAGAACGGAGCTCGTGGGTGGGGCTGGACCCTGCCTTTCTGCAGGCCACCTCTCTGTTCCGAGGGTCACTGCACAACCACATGACTGGACAGTGCACAGAGGATCCATCACAGAGGCCCTCCTGGGTTCATGAGCATCACTGCAGACGTCTGGCCCACTCTGTGTGTGAGTGGCCGGGTCCATCAGGGTAGGGCTGACAGAGGACCTGGGCTCCATTTCCAGTGCCTGGAGCAAAACGCAGGTGAAACCTCCCTGATGTTGGGGGGGAGGATGGGCCTGGGGGTCGCAGCAGCTGCATTGCCTCCGTTCCTAGGAGCTCTGAGCTGCACTGGGCACATGCTACTGATTCTACTGGTGCCAAATTCTGAACCCTCGCCCACCGCTCTCTCCAGGTCCTTTCCCAGATCTCCAGCGATTGATCCATTCCTGGAGTCTGCTATCTCTTTATGCTGCCTGCGCCCCTGGGTAACCTGGGGATACCTGAAGTCCAGACAGGCCGCACCTCAGAGACCTGAGAGCTTCACGATGGAAGGGTCAAGTGCAGAGAAGCCACCCATCTCCCACAGCACCCAGTGCCGGCTCAGCAGGTGCTGCGTGATCTCCTGGCGTGCAGTGCGGCCCCTTCCCGAGCAGGGTCTCCCTGTGGGAACACACAGCCCCCAGCACAGCCGGGAGCTAATCTAGAATTACCAGGTGGCTGAGGCCCCAGCGGGGCTTTGTGCCGGGTTACTCAGGCAGAAACACTGCTCAGCCCACTGTGATCCTATTAGGGAGCGAGGAGTTAATGAATAGTGTGTTCTTTCTGCTTTCCTTGTCTGCCTCCAGCACGGCGTGTTTATCTACTTGGGTATGGAAATCCAGCCTTCTCAGGCAGAGCAGGGAAGCAGCTTCTTGTCTTCCTGGGAAACTGTACAAATCATTCCATTCAGGCACCAGCCTGACTGGGCTCTGTAAGTCTGAGAATGACGTCCTTAACCCTTCCTCGGCCCGCACCCTGGGCCTTTGAGATAGGCTCTTTTAGGCTGCGAGAAACAAAGAAATACTCCAAGAACGAAGATGTCCCGAGAGGGGCATGTGAGTGACAAGAGGAAGGCCAGCTGGGGGCCAGGCTCCGGAAGGGGCTTGGGAAGGGCACCCAGAGTCTGGCTGAGAGGTGCA
The DNA here is from genome assembly GCA_963574575.1 of Galagoides demidoff. Lineage (NCBI taxonomy): Eukaryota > Metazoa > Chordata > Mammalia > Primates > Galagidae > Galagoides > Galagoides demidoff. The sequence goes on from CAUYQV010102212.1 coordinate 25,096, forward strand.
GAGTCCTACAGAGGGGAAAGACTGGCCAGTTCCCACGTGGTCAGCACAGGTGCCATTTGCTCTCATCACCTCTTCTCCGGGACTCAAATTTGACCAACTGGACAGAGGGTCTGATGGACTCGGCCAGCCCCCATCTGCGGGCAGGGCCTCCTCAGGAACCTCCGGGGGTGTGGAAGGTGCCTGAGATAATGTAGGACATCTGTCAGGAAGTGGAGTGACCCCTGTTTGACAAAGCCATCAAGCGGTCACTACCATCTGAGCATTGCTGGTGACCAGCCACTGGACTGTGTGTCTGCTGTACTTACCCAATGCTGCATAAGGCGTCACCCAATAGCTGGTGACATGGACTGGCCACCTATCGTACACACAGAATCCAGGAGCCAGAAATTTGGGCAGGGTTTGCCGGGCTGTAGTCACCAAGGTTTGACTCTGGCTGTGGGATCTGCTTCCAGGGCCATCCACGTGGGCAGCGTGTGGTGCGGGCAGCTGGCTGGGCCTGGGCTCCTCTCCATGGGGGCACCACGTGTTCCCCGACCCAAGCCAGTGCCCATGTGCAGGGGCACTCAGGAAGTGCGTGTGCTGGCGGCGTGGTGGCCGTGCACCGGGTCGGGCCTCCCCGGCTCTGCTCCTCTGTCCCAGCTGTGCCTTCCCAGGGCTGCCTCCAGCCCAGACCATCTACAGACCGTGACCTGAGTGGGCATCCAATGTCCTTCTGCCCACCTGCTCACACACTGGGGATCTGAGGCGCACATGGCACGTCAAAGGTCTCATGACACTCAGATTCTTCCAGGTCTGAGGATAAAAGCTAATGCCCAAGGAGCCAGACGGCCTCAGACACTAAGGACAGACGGGGAGGGGCACAGACTCAGGCCGCCATGAGAGGTCAGGTTGCTGTAGGGGGAGAGCACGGGAGGGGCTCTGGAGATGCTTCCCGGGCCCTGGGGCGTCTCTTGCAGCCCCGCACTCGGCAGCTTCTCTCCACGCTCACTTTAGTTCCAGGCAACACCTTTGTCTCCCTGTGCTCGTGGCCTCCCCAGAGACCCTGCTCATCCAATTACCTTGTTCCGAGATACCCCCCTCCAGCAAGCATGCCGCCTACACGGGGTGGGGAAGGGATTGTAACCGGCAAGACGGGAAATGGAAAGGAAAGGAATACATGGGGGGTGCGGTACTGTTCACAGCTGGCGCAGGGACGCTGCCAAGAAAGTAACCGGTCGTGGGGCCTCCGAGAGGGGCGGCCCCCGCCCCCCGGCCTCAGCACGTCCACTCAGGCCAGCCTCTGATGATTTTCAGCAGTTTTCCTTCTGTCCTGGCTGCCAGGCGACTCGCAGCCACACCCACATCCTGGCACTAGCGATGGCTTGAGGACTCAGATGTGTGGTCTGAGGGCTGCCTGTTGTCCCGGTTCTAGTGTGACCCTGTCCTGCTATTTCCAGCCACCTGGCTGTCCGTGGGGCCTTGATTAGCCTCTCTGAGCCTCACTTTAGTCTGAGGATTAGGGGTGATGGTGTCACCCACTCACCAGTTGTTCGGAGGATGAAATGAGTTTCTGTACCCACAGGACTTGGTGTGGGCCTGTCACATGTCACAGCTCTTTGGGGTCCCCTGACACTTATTCATCCAGTGTAGATTCCCAGCCAGGGAGACAAGCCCTTGACTCTGAGCACCTCCCTAGTGTCCGCCATTCCCATCCCAGAAAGCTCGACGCCCCTCCGAGCTGTCACTCAGTCCATCTCTTCTGGGCCCCTCAAAAGGCACCTGATTCAGGCTCTCCTCAAACACCGTCTCTGCAGGGGCCTTACCCTCCCTCTCCCCTCGTTCCTAGAACTGAGGAGCACCCCTCATTTCGGGGGGTCCTCTAGCTCCGCACTTCTCTCTGTGCTTCTCTTTCTTGTGAAAACACCAGCAGAAACTCACCTGGCACCCGGGTGTGTTGCAGCTCTCAGGCCGTTTCTCTCTCTCACTCACTGACTCACTCACCACCTGAGGTGCCTCCTGTGACGTCCCCAGGCCCCACTCAGGACAGGCAGTGTGTGCCTTTGTTCAGAAACCTATCTTCTAGGGAGAGAAGACAGTACAAACCATGGCCCGCGGGCCACATGCAGCCCACCATGGACATTTATCCGGCCTGCCGGGTGTTTTTGCCGCCGCTGCCTGTCCTGCTTAGCAACCAACTCGTCCCGGGACCCACAGTCTGGCCCTCCAACAGTCTGAGGGACAGTGAACTGGCCCCCTGTTTAAAAAGTTTGAGGACCCCTGGTACAAACCAATGCCAGGCAGAAAGTAAGGCAGACAGAACAAGAGTTCCAGCTAAGGATGAGGCTGTGAAGAGAATGAACCAGAATGACGTGTTAGAATAGCCAGGCTACTCCAGCTGCGGTTGGGATGCCACCCGAGGTGGTGCAGTTCGGGCTGAGACAAGGATGTGCCCGCCAACAATGCCAGCCAGTGATCTGAAGGGAACAGAGCCACTGAAGCTGAGGGCCCGGGACGGGAGGAACAGAGGGAAGGGCAGTGAGCCACAGCAACACCACAGCCACGAGAGACAAGGTTAACAGGGTCATGCAGTAAAGAAGATACAAAAAGTAGCAACTAAGATGATCCATTCCTCAGCCAAAAAACGTTACAGGTGCAGGGGAGGACCCCGCCCGCCCTGCCCTCTTCAGAGGGGCCACCATCCTGAGTTTGCTGCTGTTGATTCCACACACATCATCACACCTTCATCATGTCTGTCTCTAAGCCTGTGCGTTATATTTTATTTCTCTATTTATAAAGCTGTCTACACGAAATTAAAATGTATGAATCTTCCTGCAACCAGCTTATTCTCCTAGCATTAGGCTGGTGAGAATTATATATGTTGTTACCCCAAATCCTAGCTCATTCGTTTTCTCCGTATGAGCATTTTATTGTGTGAATAGATTACAATTTATTTATCCATTTTCTTCCTGAGGGATGTCTGCTGTTTCTGATGTGTTCTTACATCAGACTAATTTGAACTGCAATGACCAGTCCCATGTGGGGCTCCCCGTGGCTTGTCTAAGGGTTGAGAGTGTGGCTGTGAGTGCAATTGCGGCCTTGTGGGACACGTGCATCTCAGATTGACCAGTTATTAATAAATTTAGTGCCAAAGTAGCTGTACAAATTCACAGTCCTCCCGCACACCCCATCCCTCCTCACGTCCCTCCCAGACCCGGGAGTGCACTGAGTCGGAGGCATCTATCTCCTAGGGAATAAATTTAGATATTTTTTTGTATGCTTATTCAGAATTACGGTTTCCTTTTCTCTGAGCTGCTTTTTCATAGCCTCTGACCATTTTTCTACTGTATTTACTTTTCTCCTTGATCTCTAGTGTGGATTCTAAGCCTTTGTCAGTTATACACGTTGTAAATATCTCCTTCCAGGATGTAGCTTGTGTTTTAATGTTGTTTATAGTGTCTTTTTAAAAACAAAGGAGTTTGATTTTAACGACATTCAATTTATTCATATTTTCCACATGATTTGCACAGTCTGAGACGGAGGTAAAGTGCATTATTCACAAGAGAAAGAGTTTTAAAAATGCTTTCTTCAAATGTCAGAAGTTCTGTCTCTGTCACTTGCCAAGCTTGCATCGTCCGAGATGCACCTCAGGGGCCCACACTGCCCCTCATCAGGAGGCCCCCGGTAATCCAGGGGCCAGACCATGTGGTCCTGCTCAGGTCACCTGGATGATCAGTTGTTAAGTCTGGAGCAGAAGATCCCTCCCGCCGGCTCTGAACCCTGTGCTATTCCACAGACAGTTAAAATTCACTTCACACATTCTGTGAAGACCCCCAACATGATTTCAGATGGAATTCCTATACTTTGCAGATTAGTCTGGGAAAATAGATATTTATAATACAGAGCCTGTCTGTGCGAGTTTGTATCTATCTCTCCTTTAGTTAGTGCTTTTTAAATGTCTTTGATGAAGATTTATGTATTTTTCAACAAAGTCCTGCACTTCTTATGTTAAATTTATCCCTACAAAGCCATGAAGGTTTTGTTGTTTTCTAATAGCTATTTTTTATTGTTGTTTTCAGGAACAAAAATGTGATTGATATTTTTGTCATTACTTATAATTTCTCATTAATTTTAGTCGTGTTTTTGTAGATTACTTTGGTTACCTATGTAACTCAATATTTTCTGTGAGTAATGAGATATTTAAAATGCTTACAGCATCCATTTCCTTGGCCTGTTCCCTTTCTCTGGCATTTCTTTTTTCACTGGCCTCACGGAGTCTTACCTTAGACATCACCTGCATGTTTATACCCAGCCAAAGTCTCCAGAAAGCTTCCTATGCAGATTCCTGGAGCTTCTCAGAGGAGCTGCCCCCTCTCAGACTCTGCCTGTGAACTGGGGCCCCATTCGCCTCCACCAACTCCGCTTTGTCTCTGCAGCCCAAGACTTGTGTTGGGATCCCCTTCCCTGCACCATTTGCCTCCAGGCAGAAATCCAGAATTTCTCCTTACTCACTGATGGTAATCATGTGCTACTTATTAGCCATCTTAAAATAGTTACTTTGTATATTCTTATAGTTTTCTTCTTATTTTTACTGTTATTGTTTTACAGTGGGCAGGAAAATACTCCACCTGGAAAGAGAAGTTCTAGAGTAGACTGTTTACATTTAATGTAAATATCTATATAGTTAAGTCCATTATGTTGCTATTTGAATTATATTTATCTTATTATTGCTTTCTTTTTTTTTTTTTTTTTTTTTTTGCAGTTTTTGGCCAGGGCCAGGTTTGAACCCACCACCTCTGATGTATGGGGCCGGCACCCTACTCCTTTGAGCCACAGGCGCTGCCCAATTTTTTTTTTTTTTTTTGAGACAGTGTTTTACTATGTCACCCTCAGTAGAGTGCCTTGGCGTCACAGCTCACAGCAACCTCAAACTCTTGGGCTTAAGCAATTCTCTTGCCTCAGCCTCCCAAGTACCTGGGACTACAGGCACCTGCCACAATGCCCAGCTATTTTTTTGTTGCAGTTGTCATTGTTGTTTAGCTGGCCTGGGCTGGGCTAAAACCCACCAGCCTCAGTGTACGTGGGCAGCGCCCTGACCCCTGAGCTATGGGCACCGAGCCTCCTGCTTTCCTTTAAACGTATAAAGTGGCTTATTATCCCTCCTATCTCTTCTAACTGGATTTTAGCTTTATACCTTTAGTTTTAGTGATTTCTTTAGGCATTATTCATGTGTAGTAGTCTACTATGAATTAACGTTTCAGCATTTTCTGCAGTGTGGAAACCTTAAAGTTCTGTTTGTCCCCTTTTGTTCGTTGTGGTTTGTTTTTATACATTTTACCACAATGTCATAAACCCCAGCTCACGTGTTTCCTAAAATTATTGCTCCAAACTATCCATTGTCTTTTATATACTTGAAACGAGAGAAGAAAATGTGCAGCCTTTTAAATTACCTACTGCATTTGTCTTTTCTGGCATTCTTTATGCCTTTTTAATGATCTGAAGTTCCATCTGGTAAAATGTTTCTTCAACTTAATATTTCTTGTGATATGAGCTCAGGTATCTCTCCCTTCGTACTTACTGATTTTTCAAACATTATTTTGCTGGATACAGAACCATAGGTTGGCACTATTTTCCTTCAGCACTCTAAAGATGCTATTGTTTTCACCTTCTCCTGGCTAATATCAAAGAGTCACTGTCACTCTTAGAATTGTTTTGCTGATGCGATGTGGCCACAGAGGGCGGGAGATGTTGTCCTTCTCCTGGAACTTTTATTTTTCTCTTTGTCTTAGGTTTTCAGGCCTTCAACCCTGACAGGTGCTCTGTGCTCCCTCCCTGGGCCCCACGGAGCTTCAGAACATTCAGTGAGTCTACCTTAACATTTTATTGCCTGATTCTCCTTCCTTCTCCCCTCACACTCCAGTTTCATGCATATTAGATGAATTTCTTTAAACTACATGTTACAGATACTTTGTTGATTTTTATTCAATATTTTTTCTCTCTGCCTTGTGTTGGAAAATTAGTATTAACTTGCCTTCAAATGCACTGATCCTTCCTTCTTTAGTCTCTAACCTGCTTTAAGTCCATTTTTTCCCGTTGTTTTAACATCAAATGTTGTGTTTTTACTCTTGGATTCTATTTGGCCCTTTTTTAGAATTCCCAGCTTGCTCCGAAGTATCCCAGCCCTTCCCCCACGCACAGTGAAATGTGTGCTTTTCATTTTATTACAAGTCAGACGTCTGTCCCCCTGAGTCTATGTGCAGTTTTCTGGCAACTGTGTTGAGACGCACTATTTTATTTCAGGCACTGTATATTAAAAAGCACTGGCGAGCTGAGGCTTTGCTTTGCGGATAGTTTTGGTCCTTCTGGTTTGCCTCCCAGACAGGCCCTTCTCTGCCTGACATCTCAGAGCCACGTTAGAGTTGGGGCCACGTTTCCCAAGTCTAAGCAGACTGACTGTCTATGAAATTAGCCCAACCTTAACCTCCAAAGCCAGAGCATTTCCTTATCTTGAGAATACCGACCTGAGTCTGTCCACATGTCCCTCTGTGTGGGCATTGGACACAGAGAGTGGCAGTCGGCTGTGACACATCCTTCCGACTGCCAGGCCCCTCCGTTGCTTCTCTTCAAAGCTGTGAGGGGGCAGTTTGGGGCAGAGAGGACAGGGATAGGCCAGCGGATGATTCTCACATTCGGGGCCTTCCAGACCAGACTTGGTCTTGCCAGCCCTCCCTGACTTCCAAAACTGAACTAACACCTCCTTACTCCCCTAAGGTCGCTTAGTGTCTGGGACCCCGTCCACACGCAGACCAGGCAGCTGCCCCCAGTGCATGGGTGAAAGCTGATGTCTGTCCTCCCAGGGCCCGTGAAGGACTCATTTCTCTCTGGAAGTCGCTCCACTGGAATTCCACCCCTGCTTCACTGGGCTCACAAAGCCCAGAGCTTACGTTTCAGGCTCTTCCTGGTGTCACCCGGGAGCAGACGTGCTCCACACCTTCCACGTCCTGCCAGCGCAGAAATCACTGGCAGGCCTGACTCCTACTACTGATGGAGTTCCTTTCACGGCTATTGGCATATTCAGCATTTCTTTTTTTCTTCAAATTATACCCTAGAATGAACTATATGGTTTGAGAATATTATTCATTTGTCTACATTTGTTGCCATAAAGTTGACTTTTTAAAATATCCTCTTATTGACTTTTTCTCTACGGGATCTTTATTTTATTCTTCTTTTTAATGTTCATGTCTTAGAGTTGACCTTTATTCTTTCCTAAAGTATGTATTCAAGGCTTAGAGTTCCCTCTGAGCACCACTTGAACTACATTTCCCCAAGTTTGATATGCTGTGTTTTAATAAAAACTTTTGATTTCTAGTTTGAGTTTTGTTTTACTAATAAATTATTTAGAAATTCATGGTTTAAGTTCTCAGAAGTCAAGGTTTTTTGACTTATCTTTTAATTGATTTCTGGGTGAATAACACTGTGTTCAGGTAACTGACCTGACCTCAGTTTTGGAGGTGTGCTGGGGTTTGCTCCTAGCCCACCTGTTCGGGTAACTGACTTGATTTCAGTTTTGGAGGTGTGCTAGGGTTTGCTCCTAGCCCACCTGTTCAGGTAACTGACCTGACTTCCATCTTGGAGGTATGCTGGGGTTTGCTCCTAGCCCAGCTTTAGAAAAACTCACAGACTCTGTCACTGTTGAATGCAATTCCTACTTTTTCTTCTATTTGATTATTCTGTTATTTGATATTCTATTATTCTGCAAACTCGTAGTATAGGTTTAACTATTTGATATTCTGTTACTTTATGAACTCTTAGTCAAGGTTTAAATATCCCTTGCAAATATTCCACAAGGTTTATTTTTTAACATCTCTGTCTTTACTTTGTGACTTTTATCTATTTGCATTCAATCTGATTATCGATAAGTTGAATTTATTTTTCCATATTTTGTGTTTTCTTTGGACTCTTTCTGCAGCTTCAATGTATTTATTTGACCCCAGGTTTTTGAAATCTGTTATACTCTTCACTGTTTTTGAAAGTAGGGGCTTTAATTAACATATGCACATGACCAAAGCTGAAATTTTCCAATATTGTTACCTCATGTTTAACGGTACAAGGACTTTACAGTGACTTAATTCTAATTACCTCCCTTTCCAAATACTGTGTTAATCCCTCTGTGTTTTAGTCCCCCACATTATTTTTTTGAGACAGAGTCTCACTCTGTTGCCCTGGGCAGAGTGCTGTGGCATCCTCACAGATCACAGCAACCTCAAACTCCCAGGTTCAAGTGATCCTCCTGCCTCAGCCTCCTGAGTAACTGGGACTACAGGCACCCACCACAATGCCTGGCTACTTTTTCTATTTTTAATAGAGATGAGGTCTCACTCCTGCTCAGGTTGACCTTGAATTCCTGAGCTCCAGATCCTCTCTCCTCAGCCTCCTGAGTCCTGGGATCACAGGCATGAGCCACTGTGCCTGGTTCTCTACATTTTTAATATAAGAAATTAGTTATTAAAATTGTTTTACATACTCCATATTTTTCCAGTTATCCACCTGAACATCAATTTATGCCCACAATTCTCTGTTCATCAGTTTCTCGTATGTGGAGGTTAAGAACTCTCCCTCCCTCTGTTTTCTGTTTGCGGAGATCTTACCACGCCCCGATAGACCTGTGTGCACTCCACGATTTTAACTTCTCTTTTATACTCCACGCTTTTCTCCTTGGGTGCACCATATAAAATTTCTTCAGGTTTAAACTCTGTGTCAATAATTCTTTCCTTACCTGTACCAAATCTGGTATTTAATACATGTTTCAAATATCTTATTAAACTCAAATATCTTCAAGTTTTAACTGATTAGCTGTATGTATTATTTCTAACATTTTCCGGTTTTCTTTCTCTAAACCTCTCTGGTATTTTTAGTAATGTCTCATTCTCTGTTTTTAATGCTTCCTTTCCATTTTTTTTAACCTATTTTAAATGTGTATGTTTTATACTTTGTTTCCAACATTTTCGTTATGCTCAGCTCTCCGTGGACAGAATCTGATTTTCTGGTGGCTGCCGCTCGTGATGGTGGGAAGCTTCCTTAGATGTTTCATGATTTGGGTTTATAAGCTTTTCCTTGTGGACACTTATCTGAAGCAGGGAGGCTTGAGGGAAGCTGGGTTTCTGCAGAGATGATTTCGGCTGTTTCTAAGCATTAACCACTGATTGCTTTACTTGGTGTCTTCTAGACCACATAATAAATGTAACTTCAAATACAGATGATTTGAAGATTAACATTATCTGCAATCACTTGGTGCATTTTTTCTTTTTCTGTTTCTGCCTGGAGTCTGACTTCAGACGGCTGTGTTTCTCTCGTTGGTGGCAGATGAATTTCGGGTTTTTAATGAGTTTTTACTGAATGTGCAGTTTCTCAAGTCCCCATAATTATCAGGGGGTGCACCTTTACAGCTCCCTTCTTTACACAGACCCCAAGACTCATCTCTTTGTTTAACAAGAAAAAAGAGAAGTATTTTAGCTTTTAGGTTGTAAAATACTCCTAGGAAAACCTTGGCTTCAGCGTTCACTGGCTCTGCTTGTTTGGGGAGCCCTCTAATTTTGTTTCTTTGTGGGTTTCCCTTCATTTCGCACAAAATCTGTTTTGCATCTAAAGTTCTTCCATTATATTTTACCCCATATATCTGTGATTGTTGTGTAAGACTAGTTTTTAAGTCGCCTAGTTTATCTGTTTGAGAGTCACCAAAGCTATTACGCGGATGAAGTTAAGATACCTTATCCTTTACTGACAAAGTTGGTGTGATTACATGACTTGGCCTAATCCTGACTGTAGAAAATCACAGAACCTGATCTCTCCTGGCAGACTGTGAATCCCTGTGACCCTTGAAACAGCCTCGTGTGCTCCTGACCACCGTGTCCGTCAAGGCCTGGCACTTAGGAAAAGCTGACATGATTTCCTTCCTTCTTCTGTGTGCCCTCAATTAGCTGCCGGACTGTGAATAGCTGGAGGGAGGAGCCTGTCTCTGGACCACGTCTCCCTGACACATGTTGCCCACCACAGTACTGGGCACACATTTGTTCAACAACTTCTTGTTAAAGTGGTCAAATTCCCAAAGACTTGTGGTCTCCAAAGTCCAGACTGAAACTAAAGACTGAGAACCGAGCACGGTGGGACCTGCCTGTAGTCCCAGCTGCTGGGGAGGCTGGGGCAGGAGGATCGCTGGAGGTCGCGTGGGCTGTGATCCTACCACTGCGCTCCGGCGTGAGCGACAGGGCAAAACCCTGTCTCAAAAAAATACAAATAAATAAAAACAAATTTTTTAAATGGAGGTAAGAAACTTCAAGTCATTTTCCTGAGGCTATAGTTTTAGTGAAAACTGAGAAATAGGATTTGAATAGATTTTGTTCCTAGCTGAAGTCACTATAATTTTCACCCACCAAAGACCGAGTGAAGGAGCCAGGATAGCCATGGACACGTAGTGGACACTGAAACCACACAGTTTCTATCCCATTGACCCCCTCACCTTTCACAGACGCATTGGTGATGCACCGTAAGGTCTGTGGGCAGAGCTGGCTGCTGAAAACAGAAGGGTAGAAAATCCCCTGGGCAGAATCCCTGGGAAAGCCTTGTGGGAATGGGGGAGGGGCCAGATCCCCAGACGGCTGCTGCTCTGGACCCTGAGTTAGTGGGTGGCGGACCCCCAGCTGCCCCAGTCCCACAGGTGTGCACAGGCAGTTGAGGGTGCAGGCTAGACAGAAGCACCCCCAGGTACACAGATGGGGGTCCCCCTCAGCTCTTGGGCACTGGAGATGGGGGTTTGGGAATCACACCCTGAGTGCCAGAGAAGCTCAGGACACAGGTGGCACTGAGAGAAGGGGCTGGCAGCATGGAAGCATGAGGGGCGTGAACACCAGGCAGGAGAAATGAAAGAAAAAAGGGATGATCAGACAGGTGAATGGGGGCCGGTCACTCCTGTGCAGCTTCACAGGGGTCAGTAAGGAGACCCTGTCCCCCTGACAAGGTGGCACCCACAGGGCAAGGAGAGGCCTTCCTAAAGCCTCTCGATCTCCTGGGAAAGACACCAGCGATGCTCATGGTCTGAGCTGGGCGTCCGCGGAGCAGACCTACTCACGCTGCTGTCTGCACAGCTCCTTTGCCCACCTGCCTCTCCAGGGACCTCCAGAGCTGATGGGCTGACTGAGCCTGGAAACGGTTCCTACGGTAGGTCCAGCTCTAAGCCTCACTTGGTCCCACCCTCGGCAGCCACCGGTAGGAACAGCTGATATGCTGGGTACACTCCTCTGTGTCCCCAAAGACCCATGGAGGTGGGAGGGGCAGGGAAGGAGGAGGTTTGCCCTGGGAAATGCTAATCCTGGCAAGAAATTGATTGTAAGAAATAAAAAGAAATATGCTTAATCTCCTTGCCTTCTCTTGTTTATGATGTATTTAAGACATTGATGCATTTTCATTTTAAAAGGATTTGGGGAGTATGAGTTGCAGAATTAGAATGTGCCCTTTGACTCCGCACCCCCCTATCCTGCACTCGCCTGGCCAGAGGGATCCAAGTGTCCCATTTGTGGGTTTCCCAGCCTGTCCTCTGGTCCCTCTCCCTCCTCCACCCCTTTTCCTGTCTCCCTCTCCCTCTCCTCTTCTCTCTCCTCTCTCTCTCTCTGAGCTGCGTGCATATTCCAGAGTGAACGCAATCCTATCACACCCTGTCAGTGACCTGCTTTTCTCTTCAATGGTGAATCTTACTGATTCTGCAGGGCATCCGTGGAGATCGGCCTTTATCTTTAACTGTCTTACAGACTTCATTGATTGCATTTGCCTTTATTAATTTAACTGTTCTGTCTGGATTATTTGATTTGTGCCCATGTTTTTGGTACCACCACACACACATACACGTCTCATGCACATGGCCGGTTCCTCTTTTATGGAGATTCCTAAAATGTGACCCTGGATCAAAGATCTATGCAACTTGGTATTTGACTGACTGATAAACCACCCTTTACACATCCTCACCCAGGTATGTTTCCACCGAAATGCAAAAACTGTACATAACCCTTCTCCAACATTTCACATCGTGGTTTGTTATGCTGTTTCCGTCATAGGAGAGACCAAAAAAAAAAAATCTTTAATCTGTCTGTGATAATCTTATAACGCATTTATTGGCCTTTTTTTTTCATATTCAGTGACTCAACAGTTCCGTATTCTTTGACTATTTTTTACTGGATTGTCTTTTTCCCACTGATTTGTGTGGATGCCTCATAAATTCTGAATATTAAACTTGTGCCTGTTTCTAGTGAAATCGCTTTGTCACCCTGTCAGATGTCAATTAATTTTGTGTATTTTGTCATTTGTCATTTACACGGGGAATTTGCCAGTCTTCTCCATACGGCTTCTAATTCTTTCACGTCACTAAGTTTTCTCCTGCCTCCTATTATACAGATACAGGTTTATATTGTTAATAAAACTAATATTCATTTACGTGCTCCATAACTTACAGTTCATTTATGCTTTTTTCCGTGATGGCCGCTCTGTTGTCCTAATGTCATCTATCATGGGGATTTTCAGCCCTCGGTGACTTGAAATGCTACTTTTATTGTCAATTAATTTAATCTTATTATGTGGCAAATTCCCTGATGTGTCCATCAGTGTCTAGATGGCCAGTTCTCTCCTACTACCTGGAGATGATGCTGCAGATAATATAATCCTGCCCCGGCCGCACGCTGCTCTGGTCGTCCCACCTTATGGAACATCCAGTCGGGGAAGCCCACACCCACATCTGTATCCACAGTGCATCTTTTCGAAACTATGCTGGCTATTTCCACGCACTTATTGCCCCTACAAACTTGAGAAGTGTATCAGTTTCCATCACAAAACTATTGGAATCCACTCGAGGATGGAAATGAATGACATCCTGACAGCACTGAGCCTCACCCAGGGGGCTGACATCAGGGTCGTCTGTCTCCCAAGCACTTTCTTTTTGTTCCAGGACACACAGGGGGTGATATCTCCCATCTTCTCCCACTTGGTGTGCGATCAAATTGCAGATGATTTCAAGTGAGCAGAGCAGGTGCGAGCCACCTGCTGACCCCCTGGGGAGCCATCTGCTCCACCCCTCCCCGACCCTTCTGTGTCGTCCTCTGGGAGGCAGAGGCCTGGCTGGGGAAACAGGCCCCACAGGATGAAGGTGAGGTGTCCCGGGTCCCTGCACGGCCACGTGGAGGGGCTCACCCCAGAAGCTGGCACTGCACTGTTATTTGAGCAGGAGATAGACTGACATTTCTCTAAGCCATCCAGGATCTGGGATTGCCGACCTCAGTGTCTGTCAAGGGTGAGTGCCTCTTCATTTATTCAAGCCGCTTTTACTCTCTCAGTAGGTAAGAGTCGTCTGGAGTTCTTTTGTGTTATTATTTTGGCCATGAATGGAATCTTTTTTTTTTTCTCTTATTACATTTTCTACTTGGTTGTTGCTGGTTATGGAAAAGCTATTGATTTTTGCAGGTTGATATATTCGGCCCAGGGCTGCTGAACTCTCATGGATGGCTCCAGCAATTTATCAGGTCCTGCTTTTGCATTTTTATAAGAAAAACATTCTCATATACATGATGTCATGCTTCTCGTGTTGTTTCTTTCATTTTTACATTGGAAAGAACCTTTAGCACGATATTAAGTGGCGACATAGAGTGGGCATCCTCGCCAGGCCAATTTTAGAAAGTATCACTAGTGCCTCACTATTAGGTAGGACGCCTGCTTCCGTGTCCTGGCAAATACTTTTTATCACGATAAGAACATGCCATTACTACCTTTGTTTTCTAAGTCGTTTTTATCAGGAATGGGCATTGACCTTTATGAAATGCCTTTTCGGCATCTAGTGAGATAATTAAGTTTCTCCTTTAAATCTCTTAGTATAATAACTTTATTGACAGGTGTTTTTAAGCCGTTCAGTTCTGTATTTCTGCAGTTGACCCTGTGTGATTGTGGTGTCCTAGGCGACTGCCTTGTTGACCTGAATCCTGAATATTATTCAGGGTTGTCCATCTATGTAAAGTGGACTTGAATATAGAGTCCCCCACCCTCGCTGTCCAGTTACGGTGTCATTATTACACCAACCATTGTCATGATGTGGGCATCTGTCCCCCCTTCCTGTTATCTGAGAGTTCATAAAACTTGTGAGTTATTAGACGTTTGTGAGCATTTACTGATATGAATGTTTCTTTTAGCAACTACTGTTCTAGATTCCATTTATACTGTATATTAATATACTACATATAAAGTTAGAAATGGCACTTCTTAAATATCTTTTATCAAACTTTACATAATATATAATTTTAAAAGCTATAAGGTTCTGCAAAGTTCTTTGTGCCACGAAGCATCCCTTAGCACCAAAACTGTCTGTCTCCTGGCCAGAATTAATAACTTAATCTATTTTAGCTGTTTCTTTGGGGGTTTTATATGTATAAGTAATACACTTTTACAACAATTTTTGATTCTTCATCATAAAGCATTAACCACTGGTTTTCTACAAAAGAGGTTGGGATTTGACTTTCTTATGATTATTCTAAAACCCACACATACACTTTCCCTTTATTGCCTACGTATAACAATTTCAGGGTTGGTTTGTCACCAAAATTTACATGATGTTGAAATAATTTTAATTATATAAACATATGAGTCATGTACAAGAAGTTACTTAGTGTATTCAAATACTTTTGATTCTCTTTTAATTTTAAGTTAATCATTATCTCATATCTCGTGCCTAAAATAACTTGTTACAAACTTACCACCATATCTGGATGCCCTCTCCATACATTGCAGTTGTTTGAATATGGAAATATATATATATGTGTGTGTGTGTGTGTGTACATATATACACGTATAGTTCAGAAGGTGACCACTGAGTAAGTTATCACAAAGCTGGCATACCCACGTCCACCTGCTCACAACTTAGACCAAGAAACAGAACATTTCCTGTGTCCAAAAACAGTTCTCATCCCTTCATCCTATTATTTTAGAATCCTGAAAAAGAGAAGTTGAAGTATTTCTCCCTTAGGTAACCAGTATCTTGAATTCTGATGCTATAAACTGCACTTACCAGTTTATAAAATTCTCTCTCTCTCTCAAAATAATGTTTGTGACAGCAATTCATACCATTCCATAGAACTGCAGTCTGTTATTTTAGCATCAGCCGTGCACTGATACATGGTTAAGTTTCCCATAATGTACTAATAATCTGTTTTACTGCTGGGTGTGTGGGACACTTCCAGTTATTGATTTGCGAAACTGGTGCTCTTATGGATATGTTATGCACGTTCGTTGGTGGTTATAAATGTTCCTGTTTTTTTCAGGTTGTGTACCTAAGAGGGCAATCATCGAATTTAACGTATTTAAACTCTTGACCATTTCTGGAATAGAGTTCCTCTTGGTGCTGTCACCAACATTTGTCATTCCCTCGCTTTTTAAATGCTAGCTTTCCATTTTGCTCATGGTCTGGGTTCCTGTTTCCCTGGCGAGTGATGAGTTGGGAATTTTCCTTACATTTATCGATGCTTTGGGAACTCTCTTTTGTGAAGTATCTTTTCCTCTCTTACTGATGTAATCTTTATAAACTCATGTTCTTAATAGTAACCGAATCTAATTTTCTGTTTTATAAAATTTTTGGTAATGATCTTTGCATCTTATTTAAGAAATCTCTGCCTATTCTGGGCATTAGCAGATATTTTCATCGCACCCTGGAATTTCCTTTTAGTCTCTTGAAAAGGAGAAGTTCTCCTATTTCCACGTTGTCTAATACATCAGTGATTTCCATTACAGTTAGATCTTCCTCATCTGGATTTAGAAATCTTCCTGACACCTAAGTTCATTCAAAAGTTGCCTCTGATGGGGTGGTGCCTGTGGCTCAAAGGAGTAGGGCGCTGGCCCCATATGCCAGAGGTGGCAGGTTCAAACCCAGCCCAGGCCAAAAAATAAAAAAAGTTGCCTCTGACAAATCCCAAAAGTTCTAATGATCCATCATTTATACTTACATATAAAATATATCTGCACTTGGTTTTTTAATATGATACAAGATGAGAAACTAAATTTGTTTTCCCTATGGGAATTCAATGACCAAGACCAGCCACTTAAAAAAATATTTTATTAATACCCAATATAATGTTTTTCTCCCTCCACAAATCAGGCCATCCAGAACATTTTTAAGGTCTGGTTTAAAATTATAGATGAAGGCTCCCAAGACATAGATATAAATATTTGCATATTGTAAGTCATGGAAATAAATTATTACATTAAATACATTCCATCATCCTTTACATTGACAAATACATATTTTTTCTCACTTTTCCACTTAATAAAACAAACTTCCACTTAGACATGAGTGTGGCTTTATCTTATAATTTCTGCAGTGGATTATTTTTGTTAACATTCAGTTCAAAACATTTTCCAATTTTCAAGTTGACGTTTTTGACCAAGGCATTGGTGGCTGTGTTAATTCTCAAGTACGGGAGGGTCTCCTGGTTCTCTCCTCGTCACCGATGTCTCCATTCAGTGGATAGTTTGACCCAGTTTCCGGCTTTCACCTTCTCTTTAGACGTTTCACTTGTCAGTTTATTCTTGCTCCTTTGAGGAAATTTTTTTTTAATTTTTATCAACTTCAAGCTCCTCTTTCTGTCTTCAGTTTTCACAGATTCCCTCTATGGCGAGTAAGTGTGCGTTTCTTGCTATTTGTTTTTCCTAGATTTTATGTTCTGTAGGATGCTATTTTTGTTAACTGTTGGAAAATCCTCACCTTTGTTGCTACTTATTGGACTATTTTATATATATATATATACTATTTTTTACCATGTTTCAAATGTTTCTTGCTATTTTGAACACATTTTAAAGTCATTTTATCACCAAGTACATATCTGAGTATTTTCTTCTGATCTGTCTTCCAATCTTCTAATTCTCTGTTCAGCCGTGTCTAATCTTGAGTTAAACCTTTACATTAATAGGCCTGTTTCCTTTGCTTTGTAATTGAAACATCTCATCAGATATTTCTTGTTACTTGCTCATTTTCTAGATAAGTTTCTGGTTTTTCCTTTTATTTCCTTGGAGATATCAAATACATTTATTTGAAAGATTATTCCCCAAACCCTATGACTATGCTGTTATTATCCATCATTTATTTGGGTTTGGGGTCATGTTGTTGGCCCCCATAGGCCTGGTTAATTGTCATAAAAGCTGAATGTTTAATTTGAAAAGTTGTTTAAAGTTCTGGATCGTGCTGTCTTCTTCCAGACAGGATCTGGGCCGGCCTAGGAATGCTAACAGTCTCAGGGTCAAACATTCAGTCCCTTTCAAGGGCCCATCATTCTATTTTCCTCTAGCTCCTCAGATATATTCCTTTGAGGCACCAACCCAGAGTTCTAGGGAGAGTTTCTTCAGAAGTCGATTTTTAGGACATTTCCATCCACTTCCCTCATCCCCCACAGGAACAAACAGTGTCAATTCCAACCCCAGTTGTGTGTGTGGTTACCAAGGACTCTGGAAGGGGCCGCTGCGCTGCAGAGAGTGTATAAGAACCCTCCCCAAGCTGCTACACAGAGACAAGGGCCGCTTCCTTCCACTGTCTCATTTCCACTTCCTTCTACTGTCTTGTTTCCGCTTCCTTCCACTGTCTTGTTTCCACTTCCTTCCACTGTCTTGTTTCCGCTTCCTTCCACTGTTGTGTTTCCTTCCACTGTCCTGTTTCCACTTCCTTCCACTGTCTCACTTCCTTCAAACATTCAGTCATGTTTCTTCCACTGTTGTGTTTCCTTCCACTGTCTCATTTCCTTCCACTGTTGTGTTTCCTTCCATTATCTTTTTTCCTTCCACTGTCTCGTTTCCTTCCACTGTCTTGTTTCCACTTCCTTCCACTGTCTCGTTTCCTTCCACTGTCCTGTTTCTACTTCCTTCCACTGTCTCATTTCCTTCCAATGTCTTGTTTCCTTCCACTTCCTTCCAATGTCTTGTTTCCTTCCACTTACTTCCACTGTCATGTTTCTACTTCCTTCCACTGTTTTGTTTCCACTTCCTTCCACTGTCTCATTTCCTTCCACTGTCTTGTTTCCTTCCACTGTCTCGTTTCCTTCCACTGTCTTATTTCCTTCCCCTGTCTTATTTCCACTTCCTTCCACTGTATCATTTCCACTTCCTTTTACTTTCTTGTTTCTTTCTGTAACATTGGCCCTTAGGGCTCATCTGGGCACCCCCTCCTAGGTCAGTGGGCAGGAGTCATACACCTGGCAGTGATGGGCTGTGTCTTTGCTTGACCTATGAAGGTGACATGCAAATCAGTCACTGGCCCAGAGTCACAGGGGAGCAGCACTTCTCAGGGAAGTTGGAGCAGTCACTGCTTTCTTCAATCACCTGAGCAGAACCTGCGCCCAGAAGACTGGGTCCCAGATGCCTGCTCTTCCCAGGTCATCCCTCGGGGAATGGGGAGGGTGGGCTCTGCTGCTTCTGCTGGAGCCCACCCCCCTGGATGTCCTGTGGTTTGAGTGTCTGCATCCCCCGATGTGGCTGCATCCCCCCACATGACTGCATCAGACAGTGCAGCCTGGGAGGTGATCAAAGCACAGGCTGTGGCATTAGCAACCTTGTAAAAGAGACCCCAGAGAGACCCCTCTTCCTCCACCATGCAAGGACACACCAAGAAGACACCATCAGTGACCCAGGAATGGGTCTGGCAGACACCAAGTCTGCAGGTATCTTGACTATGGACCTCCAGCCCCTGGCCAAGGGCATCTTGTCCTAGCAGCTGGAAAAGACTGAGACTCACAGACCCTTCCTGGGAGCACTGAGCCATGTCACTCCTGCTTCTGTGGGTCTGAGAAGGTGCACCGGGCACACTCTGAACTGGAGCCTGGTCCAGGGCAGACCAGTGGCCAGCAAGTGTGTAGTCTGGCCCTGACACAGAAACCCGCATGGATGGACCTGAGTTAGCGCCGCAGAGAAGACCTGATGTCTTAGAAGAGGAGACCTCAACAGCCTCATCACCAAGGCCCACCAGCGCTCTCAGGCCAGGGTGCAGCCACCAATGAGGCAATAAATCTGAATCACAGGTGGATTATCAGGGAAGACACAGGTGATGAGCTTAACTCCGAAGCCCTAGCTGCTCTCTGCAATTCCCTCCTGGGCCACCTGCAGCGAGCACTGATCAGCCCATCATGGACGTACACACCCCTTGCCCACCCCTGCCCAGCCCTGCAAGACCACAGCTGCAGCTCACTGGCTGGTCCCTCACAAGGGACACGTGCCCATCAATGCCACGTCCTCTGTCTCCAGGGTCTTATTCCCTCCAGGGCTCTAGCACTTTCTTCTGCCTTGCTGCACACAGAGCCCCTCTCTTTGCTCATGGATGTGCATGATCCCCGAGGCTGCCCGACCCCCCTTCAGAGTTCCACACAATCTGACTTTGGCCTGGAGACTCCCACTCTGCTTATTCAAAGGGACCTCAGGTTGACCCAATCCTCCTGGTACGCTTCTGGACACACAGGCAGGAACTCACTAAATATTTGCTAAATTTAATTCACTTGAAGGGAAAACTCAAGAGAAAAGTGTTTTGGTGTTTGCTTGCCCATCGGTGGCCCAGCTTCTCTGCAGTGGGATCTGGAACCAGATGTTAGGAGACGCTCTCTGAAATTGGAAGGGCACTGCCAAGGCAGACAGCCATGAGGACAAGAGAAGGTGACATCGTCTGTCACCTGTGCCACAAGCTGACCCCAGTGGGAAACGGGCAGACATGCAGGCCGGCCCCTTGTCTCTGCGTGGGCTCCTGAATGTGGAATTGGAAATTTAAGTTCTGTGCAGATGATGAGCAGGAGGGCCCTGCAGAGCGCCCTGAGCCAGTGCAGGCCCCGGCAGATCCAGCGCTCGTCTGAGAGAAGGTGAACAGAGGGGACAAATAAAAGCATGAAAACGGGATGCAGAATAAACGATTTCTGCACAACCAATAAATGAAAAACACTTTTCTTTATGCTAATTTGTATTCTCCCTCTCAAATAAGCCATGTAGCAGAACCTCTTTCTGTATATCAATCTCCAGAATAAAATCATATGTCCTGGCTTCTTCCTTTGCAAAGGACAATGACAACTGTCCTGCTTTCCCACCTCGGTCCCTCCTCCCCAAAATTACCGCATGTGTGGGAAAATTGAGCTCAGTCGAGAAGGTGATACTGTTTTCATTCTGCACCATCCTCATTTCTATTCCTCAGACTTTCATACCAGCGATGCTTTTCCCCAGAGGCCTGGGAACCTACCGATCAATTCCTTGGCCCGGAATTCTCCTCCTCAGATGCTTTAGGGAGGATTCTCCCCCAGCTCCACTCACCTGGTGCTCCCTCTGGAAGCCCCACGGCCCTCATCACAGGGCTGCCTCCTGACTGCGTTTATCTCCAGCCACCAATCCTGTCTCACACCTCCCGTGTGTGGGCACATCTGCCTTTTCCTGAGGAAGGGGCTCTGGGACAGTGGGGCAGCCTTACTTCCTCACCACGTTCCCTGTCATTCCTGACTGACAGGACACTTGCCCTTGGGCTGAGAGCACTAAGCTGTGAGACTGGACCTCGTGACCTATGGAAGAAAAAATGTCTGGTGAATAAGACACCCGGCATGATGGTTGGAGGATGTTCTAGGACTTAGTTCACAGTGAGGATGTCCACATAGGCTCAGTAAGATCAGCGAGGATGTCCACGTAGGCTCAGTAAGAGCAGCGAGGATGTCCACGTAGGCTCGGTAAGATCAGTGAGGATGTCCACGTAGGTTCAGTAAGATCACAGTGAGGAAGTCCACGTAGGTTCAGTAAGATCACAGTGAGGATGTCCACGTAGGCTCAGTAAGATCAGTGAGGACGTCCACGCGGGCTCAGTAAGATCACAGCGAGGACGTCCACGCGGGCTCAGTAAGATCACAGCGAGGACGTCCACGCGGGCTCAGTAAGATCACAGCGAGGACGTCCACGCGGG